>FAPJ01018015.1:0-11623 GCA_001485985.1 Heliconius ethilla aerotome | reverse complement strand
CCATTTCTTCGCTCTGGTGTCTGAAGCTGATTTGATTTATTTAGATATAGATAAAATATCCTTTTTTTAAATCAATGATTTTAAACAAAAGTAAAGTAATAATTAAAAATAAACAAAAACATTTTACTTACACGTTTTTATTTTCGACATGACAAAGTCACGTTAATCTCAAACAAAATCCACGTGTCAATTAAATCCCTCTCCGAGGTCCTTGTGGCGTAACGTGACAAAATGATATTCTTTTTCTTTATTCGAGTATATATTATGCTTACGTTAATTTTAGACTATTGACTATATTCAGATTTACTTCTAATAATAGTTTATTCCAAAGGCCTTATGATGTGTACTGCACCACATGCAAAATCAATGCATATTTTTATCTTCCTAACTCTAGTAACGGCAAAGTACGGCGTTGAGTTTCGCCACCCACCACGCAATGTTTTGAAAAGAAGTGTTTCAGCATCGGATCCTGCTATGTATAGGATCCTCTACCCTGCTATGTATAGGATACAGCGTGAAGCCAGAAAAATAACTAAGTATTAAAATTGTAACCTGAATATTGAAACAACTCCAAAAGTGTTGAAGTGTTGAAGTTGAAGATGATATCTCCAAGTAATATAGAAAACAAACATATTTTGCATTCAGACCTACAGACATAATATTTTCTTATATTTACATAGTTTTAGACTTTACATTATATAAGTAATTGTTCTCATAATTAAATTTAAAAAAAAACATTGACTTATCTCGTGAATATTTGTATTTTTTTGTTTTTAACATCATTAATCTTACGTTTTCGACAACATCATTACGGGCGAATAAGTAATTAATATTTTTATTTTGACCATTTTTAATTTTAAAACCATTGTTCTATTCTAAAATTAACTTAAGGTTGCGAAAATTTTATAATTTTTTCATTAGAAGTAACTGAAAAGTTGGTAAGAACGTGTATTTATATTTTTTAGCTTTACCGCTATGTGTGGGAGAAAAAGTGGAGCTAAAAAAATCATATTAATTATTAATAAAGTCACCTCACTATATAAATACTACGAATTACTATAAAAACAAATGTATTACATTGTTTTTTTTTTATTAAGAGTTATTAAATTGCAAATAATTATACTATCTTTATTACCATGCACCATGTGGGCGAAGGTGCAAATAAAAACTATGCAATGATTATCTTAAAAATACAAAAAGAAAACAATATTCATATGTTACAAATACATTTAATTATTAAGACGTCTCATTATTATATCTAGTTTTATTTGACTTTATCGTCTAGATTAAGCAGTGGGTCTATTAGAGGTTGTCTTGGCTGAAGTTGGCCGAGTTGATCAATTATTGTATACAATGACAGCAGTACCATCCAGGAACCTATTGAAATATAAACAAAAAATTTTATTTAAATGGGTTCAGCCGTTTAAAAGGAATAGAGAAATGAATAATTCTACAAGATTTCCATAGGCTTACACACTTTATATGAAGTTATTTGCCTTTTCTGCTAACGTCGACAAGGCTTGCAAACTTTGCAAGGCTGGTAGACACAGCAGGGGCATATTTTGGCGGGATGAATGCAGTACTCGTCGCCTACAGCGTGACAACGGCCCAGGTTTAACATATCTTCTAAATCACATCTGTTTTGTAAAAGAAAATGGTAAATTTTTATGTATAAACCGACCTCTACTCTGAGATCACACTCAAGATCGATCTTAGAGTTGAGAGCGATTTATAAATCTGAGCCTTTATAGTTTTATTCCTACACTCAGGAAAAGGTATTATATTATAGCATTTACTACCTAGATCTACCACATTTTCGAATAAACTATTGCTGTATTTCGAGGTAGTAGTATACGTAGAAAGATAATATATTCTTGGATTGTGAATTGCTTGGCTTATAATTAATTGTCGGAAATATATTAATTAAAATTCTGTTATACTCAAAAAAAATATTTAAAAAATCAATAGTAAAATAAACATAAAGTATGAAACATAGTACTATACTCACTTGCTATCTTCTAAAAGAATGGTTTCAGCTTCATTAAGATTTGGTACAGCGTACTCCACCACACCAGATTTCCCGATAGTGACTGGAGTGGCGCAGACTGTCATGTTGTAGCATTTATCTGGGTGGGCTTGCTCTACCAGGGCACTGTCTATGAAAGTTGGCTTTTCGAATAATCCTGGAGGAATATGGGAATGTTATCTGAAGCTATAGTGATTATATATACATATATATATATATATATATATATATATATATACATATACACTATAAAAAATGTACCTTTCATAATATTAACAACAAATCTGGCTGTAGAAAAGCCAATAGATAGATAGCCTTGTTCATTGTTGCTCTTAGCTTTACATATAATCTCATCAGCCTCTCGCACGAGTCTCGTTAGACAGTCGACTTGTGTCTAAAATAAAAACTTCATTACTAATTAGATCTACATAATAGAAAATTTGCCTTTTTTATTCAAAATCTCTCTATTTATATGGAAACCGGAGACCGGAGAGATCTTCCACTAAATTATTTACCTATCTCACAAAATAAGTTAATTAACAAAGTTTTATAAAAATACATGAAACCAATGAAAAAATGTTTAATCCAATAAATTTCGTTGCCAAGGTCCACTAATAACCGCTCAATCGACATTGGCCTTTGAAACCGGAGTCAGGTCGCGAGGGAAATTACTAAGTAATGTAACCTCGAGAGAGGTTTCGGCAATGAAAATATAAGATGCTTAGGGCTTCATGTTTCGTTTAGGTTAGTTATAAATTTAATTTTAATTATATTAAGAATTATTATAAATATTTTGAAATAGCTAAAAATATATTTTTGCTTATTTTATAATACAATTGTGAAGGTGGAAACCTGGTTTTCACACCCCATTCCCATTAAGATACTTTCGTCTACAAATTACAACTGTAACCGCGACAGGTTGTGAATTCAATTCCCACTCGAGGATATGAAAATATTTAATATTTTTATTTCCTCGTTGTGGTAAAGAGGCACAGCACGGCGTTATATTTCACCAACCCACACGCAATGCCTCAAAAATTCGGGGGAAAGTGGAGAAAAGAAGCATCTTAATAGGAACATAGTGTCTTAACACTAGGTCCCCAAATTCCTTCTCCCTCACCATTTACCTGCGGAAAGTTCCCAGCTTTCCCATTAGAGAAGACGGGTACTCTCGTACACCTGCCCGTTCCGCATACGACGGGTATTTGCGAAGAAGACGGGTCCGAGCCGGTGATGGAGCAGAACAGTTGGTTGGCGCGCATTGAGTTTATTGAGTTCACGCCTAACACCTTCCTTTTGTCGTACACTTTAGATAATTTTAGTGTCTGAAAAGTTATTTAATATACAAAAAAAAATTATTATTATTTTTTATTTTTTTTTTATTTACTGGAACTGTCACAAAATGTACTAAAAGTAGGTAGTACGTATAGTAGATAGTAGATAGTAGATCGATCACATCAAACAATAGCCTCACAATTTTTGAAGGTATAAAATAAATAAAAAATTGAGAATGAACACTGACATGGGCACATAACGCATAGTTACAGTCCACTGGTGGTGTCTGTATAGCTATGATAGCTTGAGGACAGAACTGTGCGCACGCTATACTGGCAGTTCTGACTTGCTGCAGGTTTTGGAAGAAGAGATCCCGGTCTGGCAGGTTGCAGCACGGGGGAAGGATGTAGTGGCCACCGCAGATTACGACCACATCTGCATCCTGATTGAATAATAACAAAATAGTTTTAATTTCCTAAAGAAACTGTTTAAATAAACTATATACATAACACTTTAAATAATTTTTTTCTAGTTGTATATAGTGAATGTATGATTTCGGAAAAGGCTTACCAGTTTATATAACTAAAGCTAAAGTTATTTTAAGAGCTATCTATAAGTGCCCCTCATTGTGTAGGTTTCACTATTTTCTTGTTCTAGTTGCATATATGGAAAATCCGCTCCACATTTTCTTTATTTTGGTATAAAAATCGTTAAGCCGTTTCCAGAATAAATATATCTAACAATTTTCAGGTGTATAATCAAAATATTTGGAATAAAATGGTCCTATCATACGAATATACAGTCGAATAAAGGAGTCTATAAGAATTCTATTATGTACTAATTGACTACGGAACCCCAAAAACCCTCAACTAGAAAACAGAATCTCACATATAAAGCATCTTTCAAGTATATCCTTCCCTGGTACCCCTCTACCTCAGGACTGGTGTCAATATGAGCCAAGTCATTCGCCACACCTAACACTCGTCTGTTCGGCTCGTCGTATAGGGCAAGTATTTTTATGATTTTCTGCTGTTTGAGGAACAGGGAGGTTATGTAGCCGACGTCACTGCCAGCACCTATTACTGTCACCTGCGAGTGCACCAACATATAACAAGATAGAAAAAATATACCTATAACTGGAGGTTCCGTAATTTAATATAGAAAATATAAATATATAACATATAATTTGGATCTTTTTTATTAGATAAAAGATAAAAAAGATAAACCTTTTGCGGTGGAAACCGTGGCACTGGACAAAATTTCTCGCACTCTCTGTCTATTTGGGCTAACACATCTGAGATTACAAAATTTTGGTAGTTTGCTTTCGAAATAACTTGATGATTTGGTCTGATCGAATTTAATATAGATCGAAACATGATTATTGTTTTAAACTAGTTCTTCTGTATGCATTGGAAAAGCTTTTTTGTATCCTTCTATATTTTTTTAGTGTACCATACTATGTGGGATATGAAAATGTTTGCAGTTATTTAGTATGATGACATGATGACTTTATTTTACTGATTTGATAGTGTCAGTTTTGATTGATATTTTTACTTCTCTTTTTGTTGCTATGATTAATATTAACAGTAATATTCATTTTTAAATATCTACAAGTCCAAAAAGAATTTAAAAAGAAACTTAAACTTAAAAATAAAAGTACTTTTATACGCAATTTAAACTTTTTGTGCATTATATTTATTTATTTAAGAATTATGCTGAAAATTTGCTCAATTGTCTCTAAATGCTTCTAAATAATATGTTCGCGTTAATACTTATAAATTACCAGAGAAAAAAAAATTCTTCCTCAATATCAAATAGGGTATCTACCATTAAAAGGGAGTAGGATATCAAAATAAAATATCAAATAGAACAGACATCAAATTTAATAGATAAGTTTCACTATACAATACAATATATCGTAACATATTGATTATTATAAATTGTCCACTCATTTACAGGCATACGTCGAGTGTACGGAACACAGGAGTTCAAAATGACTAGAACTATAAATAAATAAATAAATAATCAGAACGGAGACAAAGTGACTTAATACTATTCTCTGCGCCTAACCGATAAAATACTGAAATTGCAACAAGAAGTGAGAAACGAACGTACGACAATAATTTTATTTTGAATTTGAATTATATTATAAATTTTTAAATTATTCCCTATTCATCGAAGATCTAGACGACTCGAAAAAAGCCACGTTTACACGATATATAGAACTACTATGATATATTTAATTCGATTATAATATTATTTTTACAGATTCGACATAATCAAAACGTGGCAAGAGTTTCTAATGGTACTGCAGCTTCCCACACACCCTAATATTCACAACCTATCTCGGAATACTTACAAATAGATCATAAGAAGTGTTTTAATCACTATATGTACTTTAATTTAGATTTATTTACATTCTTGGTATGCCAATGACAAAAAAATAGCGTTTCTGGTCTAGGTAAAAGGGCAGCTTTAGGTTCCGCCATATAATATTAAATGTCCAATGTAATTTACAAGTGTAAAAATGGGGAACGGGGTGCATGAACTAAAAATTTTATTTTAAATATCGAAATCAAAAAATATTATGATATTTTTTAGTATATGATTCTACCCATATCTAGACCATACAAACCAGTATTCATTATTCATCACAAGAATGTAAACAATCTAAGAGTAGCACACATCCCTTACATCTATATTTCACTAAACGATATTATTTCCCAAAACATTTTTATGAAACAGTGGACAGAAGAGCTATGTAGACGAAGTATCAAAATTTTTTCAAAATCCCATCCAAACTGTAAAATAAACCTCAAAAATCCATCCGAACAAAATCTTAGAAGTATAACAAATAAAGTATCCCTCCTATATATTTATAGAAAGATTGAAAATATAATGAATGTCTAAAATATACACAATTCAAGAGAGCTTTAAATTATTACATGATTAAATAGTAAAGACATTAAAAAATATGACATTCCAATATGATAGGTTATACGTATAATATATTATATGATATATAGGAGCTAAGACAGGCAAATTCTTACAAATACTTATTTTACAAGCAAAACTGAAGCTGCAGTATAAATCTATTAACACTTATATTTAATTGGCAGAGTATACGAGACTATACAGAGTTAAGTACTTATTTATTATTCTCACGATAGATGCAAAAAAATACTGTTTTAGCATTAATTTCTTGTAATTAATACAATACTGTGTTAATAGGATACACAATGTTCAAAATATTAAAGTTATATTCTTAAAGAAAAACAATGGAGAAAGTAAGAAATATATGAAAACTTTAAATAATTAGAATTAGGCCATATAAATATAAAAAGCAGTGGGGAAGACTATATTATAACAATTTAGTAATTTTATGTAAAGTAGAAGTTATTCGATACCTATTTAATTTAAGGAATAATATTACTTCAAGGCAAGGAACACTCGTATTAGCTACTTTTAACATTGATTTAAATACAAAAGGGCATAAAATTGAGAACATATATGACATGACGGAGAAAACAGCGGAAAAAATAAAAAAGATATAGTTAACGAATATAGAACCTCTTCCTTTTCCAAAAAAGAAATCGGTTAAAAATAAGCTAAAATATAGTCCAAGTTTTGCCTCGATGGTCCTATATACGTGCTATATTTTTCTACTTCCCTTGCCTATTGTATGTAATATTAAAACTATTATAATATGCAAGTAATATTTAAGGGTACTACAAAACTTATTTGTGACTTTCATGTTTCTATTTTACTTCTATTTATGTATATTTACAATATGGCTACCGCTAAAAGCATTTAAAATGTAAATGGCTCATAGTAATTTGGCGTTAGAGGTATTAGTTGTTACTAATATGTTAGATTGAGTAAAGTAAAATATTTAATTTTTCTCATATACATATAAGTCTATAATATGCGACCAATTTTTAGATAATATTCGCAAAATTCTATAAAAAAGTAATATTGGGAATAGGCGATAGTCATATATGTTTAATTTGTGGATATCAACAAGTATCTAAGAAATATATTCATTAGAAAATAAAGACATAAAACATTTAAGAATAATTCCAATTACATTTTTTTTAGAAAATACTGTAGATAATTAAAATATACGATAATAAGTAGTATAAGTAAGTAGTTACTATGGCAATTTTAATATCATTCAGATTAAATTTTACGGGCATTATTATAATAATGTTCGATATTATACATATTCCTATAACCAAAGATGCAACATTTTTTTAAGAAAAATATTTCAAATTTCTCACAAGATAATTTTGTCATAGAAAAAAAATATATACATTTTATAGATGTAAAATTATTTAAAATTTATTTAAATAAGTATGTTTCCGTAGTATATTGTATTATACGCATCTTCTTTATAAGGAATGATTTAAAAATATATTTTTATGTATTTATTATTACACTTTTGTTAGTGTTAAAGAAATTGAGCAATTGACTATTGTGTGTACAGTTGTAGGTTGTCCGTTTGTTTATAAATAAATACAGCACGTGAAATCTCATACACCTTATCATATCTTTCATTAAATTCGAAGTCATTGTAAGCAAAAAAATAGAAGAAAAAATTGAATTTAATTATTCAAAAATGGATCATACAAGCATCGATTGACCCTTTTGTACTTAGCATACAGAAGAACAAATCAAACGGTTTTTTCTTTAATATCCATTTACACGTTTCGAGATATGACAGAAATATGTTGTATATATTATACATAGTTAACATTATTTCCAAATTTGAGTTTAAAACATTCGTGCGTAAAGGGAGCTTACATTTTAAATATTTATATTAGAACAGATAAAATATTGTCTTTTGAGCGCCTATTTTTGTTTTGGATATATAAATAAATAAAAATAATTTATCATTTACAAAAAATAAATATAAATTACAGATATAATAATAATAAATAGGTGTTATATAGATTTTAATAGTTATTAATTAGGGAAATCGTTAGTGTACTATATTAGTAAAGCTTCAAACGTTGTCATTACGATATTCAGTAAATTCCTGACGAAAACAAAACAAAATTCCAAAAGTAGCGGTATATATATTTATACCGCTATTTTTTCCAAATTTACATCAGAATAAAATAAAAATTATTTATTTTAATGTAAATAAAACTATTTAATATATATTTTTATTTATAACGTTAATATATTTTTTTATTCAGATCATATTACCGACTAGAATATCGCTTTGTGCAAATGAAATAAACATTGGAATGTTAAGCTACAACCCTATGTTACTAATAAATAATATACAAAATACATAGAAAATAATATATAAATAGGATATACAAAATTACTGTTAATTAATTAATAATCTTTATACAGTTAAAATTTCAACTTTTACTAATAAAAGAAACAAGGATCATTATAATATGTGCACAAGATATGTTAATCAAAACAACCGCCTTATTTTAATATGTGCTACAATAACATTACAAAACAAAAATATTCGTACATAATATAAATCAAACATGGCCGCCATAACCCACAATGACTAGCATATAACATATAATAATAATGCTAAAAGCTTTAGTTTATTTTTTTATAGTTAATAACAGATTCCTATACTACGTTAAATGCAATCACGAGTTAGTTTCATTCTAAACTACAACACGAAAAATTATTTATTATATAGTTTCACGCTGTATGCCCCATACAGCAGGGTAGGCGGAGGGGACTTAGAGTTAAGACACTTTATTCCCCACGCACAACCCAATTTTCGAGGTCTTGCGTGTTGAGTGGCGGCTCTTTGTCCATCAACGCGGAAAAAATAAAATAACCCATTCCCCAACATTGCCACGACAGACGGGATTATTTCTAGTAATAATAATATATAAGATAGATTAAAAAAAATAGGGTTGCCAGCTTATATAGCTATGATTTATTTCGATATTAATTAGTGAATGAACTAATAAATTTACAATATTAGTGCACATATACGTTTTAAACAACAATTTCATTCTTTTACGAATCTTATCCATACTTTTGAGGAAGCTCAGAAATAATAATTTGTTTTAATGTTGTTGTTGAAATGTTTAGAAAAAGTTTTCCTTTATTTTTTAGTTTCCCGCTACATTTAGCATACAGCCGGGTACGCAGAGGGAAACACTGACTGAACACTAAGACAAGCAATCGGTTTTCTACACACCGCCCAATTTTCGAGACATTACATGTTGAAAAGCGGAATACGAAGCCTCGCTATATTATTTAAATATATTATTAATTGCCAATCAAATAAATAATAATAAATAATTGATTTATAATTAATTTCAAAAACACGAATTAACTTGCTTTCAAAACCAACATTAATTTTATGTCATTAATTAATATTTTCTAAGATGGCAACCCTTTTCTAATACAACATATAGAAATACTAAGTCTATGAGATTGCAGAGACGAAAATCCGCTTCGCTCCTTATTAGGTAATATCACAGATTCCTAAAGGAAAATTCCTTGAAGAAAATATTTATTTAATTATTTATTTATTAAATACACCCCTTATTAAAAAACTAGTGAAGAATTTAATATAAAGTGATAACGTGTTAATAATAAATATAAATATGATTATATAAGTTTGTAGTACGAATACATACTGAATATTGAAATGATAAACAATATATAAAAAATAACAAGATTTGAACCTACACTTTGTGAAGGATGGAGAATGGAGCACGGAGTGTCTTATCACAAGGTTCCTTCTGTCTTCTCTGTTATGTAAGGGATACCGCGTAAAATAAAAAAAAAAACAAATATGCCTATATGTAAACTTGAATAATATTTGAGGATATTATACAATAAATTGAACAAAAAATAATTTTATGATATTATGATTTCCACTTTCAAAAAGTACTTTGCTTAAAAATTGTAAATAATATAAATTTATAATATTATTACCACGTCATCACTCCATATTACAAATTAAAAATAAACATTTGAGCGTCACAAGAGAAAGCCACGATTTTAAGTTCTTATGTAGATATATCCAGATAATACCAGTTATTACTAGTTATAACCAGATATTTAAAGGGAGCTTTATGTATATATCCATGTACGTACGTACATTTAGGTGATTCGAGGAAAAAGAAGGTTAGAGCAGGTTCTAACCTTCAGGCGCGCCGCCGCATAGCCGTTCTAGTTCCAGAAGTTCCTAAAAATAAAATATTTTCGTTTAAAAAAATGCATATTCTATTGAAAAACTTTATAACGAAATTAAATAGAATAAAAATATATATTCTAAAATGACAATACATATATAATATAATTAAATCAATATAGAAAACAAAATAAGGAATTTAAATATGGAAAAGGGAAGAAGATAACAAAACACTCCTTCAACTTTAAATATAATGAAACAATCTTTAAATAAAATGTACATAGACCAACACACAAACTATAATCTATTAAATTGTGCATATTTTTAATTATTTAAAAATCTTGTTACTTTACGACGATAGTAGACGAAGTAGTGGTCCTCTGCCTTCCCTGCTAATAAAACAATAAACGGGATATAGCGTGAAGTAAATAATAAATATAAATTAACCTGATCCCGATGAACCAGTAAGTTAGCTCGCATCCTTTCATGGGTCCTCGCAAGCTGTTCTCGCCGTCGCGCGTGGGCCTGCTCTAGACGCGAGCACTCCGCTACTCCACGTTCCACTGACTATAAAGTTTCGGACATTATGGATGAGACTTTCTTTGGGTGTGGGTTTTAAGAATGTTGTATATGTATGTATATCTATTTGATATTTTTTTTATTGTTGATAGGCAAGCATTTGTCCGCTATCTCACCTGGTGGTGGTGGAGCATGCTTGCCTAGGTAGTGCCTATTCACTCGTTCTTTAAAGAGGGACAGGTTATACTTGTCGGGAATAAATTTATTTCAAATGACTACTGCCTCTATTCAATATATTTAATTTTCCATATATTTAGTACATTGGCATTTTTATAAATTATCAAAACATAGGCCATTTTAGAGTACTTACTTTGTGTTAACTATTGATTTTAATTAAGTTCATACAAAAAGTGAAAAAAAAAAACGTACCTGTGAATGTATTTCCCGTTTTATCCTTAATATTTCATCTTTATCCCTATTTGTTTTCTTCGCTAACGCTTTCACGTCCTCTTTCCGTGAGTTTGCTAATTTGTTTAAGATTTCCTTTTTCTCCATTTCTAGTAAATCCTGTAATATACATATGTATGTACATATAATAAAATTATTATTTTTTTTATAGTGTCATCCCATATATGTACGATATACATGTAAATATACAGGGTGGAAGAGGC
>FAPJ01017962.1:826-13180 GCA_001485985.1 Heliconius ethilla aerotome | reverse complement strand
TTGCCGTTTATAATTAATTTAAAATACCAAAATTATCCTTTCAGATCGTTTTTAAGTACTTTTTCTAATATTGAGAATATCCTTTATTTACTTTTATTTCTTATGTTGGTTCATTTCAATTCTAAAATCAATGAAATCAAAACTTCAAAACAATTTAAAACTGAAAATAACATATTGAATCAATATTCTTATAGTTTAAGCAGGCGTAGCCGCGTTCGGGTCCACTAGTGTATAATAACTTCCCACAGAGTAGTTTGGTCCATTCGAAAAAAAAGTTTGTTTAATTTAGGTTAACTTTTCAATAATTATTTGAAGTTAAAATCGCGGTGCTGAATTCCTTAAGAATTCGGCGGAAAGCGGGGAAGAGAAATGTCTTACCACTCAAACTCAAACTTTACCACAGTAACTATGTTGAGTGGCGGAACTCAACGCCGGGCTTTGTCTCCTTATCAGAGCCAGGAAATCAAAATATTTAATATTTTTTACCCCCGAGTGGAAACCGAACCAATGATTAGTAAAAAATAATTATATCAAAAGGATATAAGTACTTATAAAACATAAAATTGATTTATAAATACATAAAAATAGCAAACTAAAGTCTAACAAGGTTTTCATTAGAAAGAAACCAGCGGCGTCATGGTGCGTTCGCAGCGGGCTTTTAGACTTTTATCAACTTTATTAGAACACTATATTGGTTTTCTCTTGCACTTAACTATTACATAATATGAAAAAGAAAAGAAATGTTCACAGTTATTTATTATATAAATTCACATTAAGAAAAGTATTTTCTATTGTTCGAGTGGGAAAATAGCGTCAATATAATATAGTTCCATAAAATACAATATTTATAAAATACTTAGGTAAGGATAGTACAAATATATATGGCACTTTAAGTTCAGTCGGTTACTTAAAAAACAATTAGCGTCATGTAGCATATTTTTAATTCGATCCTGTAGATCCGGAGATACGCATACATGGATAACAAAGATATTAATAGTGAAACAAGCAACAACACTGTTACACTTAATATTCTTTAATGATATAGGTAGGTAATTGATATTTATCAATCATTTCATATTTATTAATGTAAAAAAAACAAAAATCTTGGGACCGGCGAAACTGTGTATAAAATTATAATAACGCGGTATTGTAGTAAATACGAGAATTATATACAAAACAAAAAACTCGACTGTATAAACTAAATTAATATATATCCAGTAACACTCGTCCCGTCGAAATAAATCCAACGATGTGTCATTTATAAAAAACATAACTGGCTTAACTGGCAGTTACAAGGAAACAAAGTAACAGACAACATACAAACATACAAACGCGCTTAAACATTTAACCCTCCTTTCCATCATCGGATAATACAAAATTAATGTTCATCACGCAAATATTCGCCCTAGTAGAGAACAAAACCAGCTTTTGCTGTTATTTGGCTCAATAAAGACATTTATAAAGTAGGTATTACTTAACATGGGTTTTTTTAATGTTCACGCATTTGTATAAAGCGATAGAAATAAATACATATATATTTTATTATTAAGATGTAAGGGACATACATAATTTTACTAACAAAATATTTACAGCGCCATCTATGAAGTAACAAAAAACATGATGTGAATTAGCAAAATCTCTATATACTAAACGCAAACACTTTGAACAACAATAGTACCTAGTTCTCATTTACTTCAATAGATGGCGTTGATTTCAGATACGAAACAATTCAACACAATGAAGTAATATAAAATTGTAAGGAGTACAAAAGAATTTAATTAAATAATAAAAAAGAAAAATAATGAATATAAAAAAACATATTAACGCTATTTGCCGCAAAGCATGGTAGGCAAAACTAACCTTCATTAAATGGTAAATGAAAAAGTCTCTCAAAATGATGTTTTTTTCATTTCTTGCTCTGATAATAAAATGTACTAGTTTCACCAATCAACTTGTAGTGTCTCATATTCACCCGGAAAGTAGAGGATGGAGTATTTTAAAACCAGGTTATCTTTGTCTTTTCTGCAGTTAAGCATAAAACTAATTATATAAAATATTTTTTATATTTATCTGAAAAATTACCTGTATATCATTGATGTTAAGCAGACTCCCTTCCCAGAAATCTTCAATGTTCTCCGGATAATCACATTCCTTCGTAGGATCAGGGCTTAACGCTGGAGTTCTAGTCTTAAACACAAAAATAAGACCTCCATCTTCTTCCTCTGGCCTCCAAGCCCCACACATAGTTGCTACAGTTCTTTTATCACCATTTTCACATTCAGTTAATTTTAGCTTTTTTACTGGATTTTCATCCAGATCTGAGTCACTTTTAATTTTAGCACATACACTTGCCATCTTGAAGCGATCGAAAATTTTGGAAATTCTATAAGTTATAGGAAGTGAAAGATTTGTTATTATTTTACGTTTAATGCTAATTAAGTATGATATATAATGGCTCATGAGAAATTTATTTTGTTAGTTTATTCAATTAAAGTATATTTATTTCAATAAAATGAAATTTTATTATTATAATTTTTTATATTATTTTTTTTATTTTTAAAATTATAACACCATATTACATATAAAATATAATATAAAATATTTATAATTATGTACGTAATAAATTCTTAATAATAAATTTTATAAGCATAAAATATTTGTTTCCTTTTAAATTTAGCTTTGTTTATTTTTGTAAACACTATAAAAGTAAGCCATAAGACACAATTTTCAACAAAAGTTTAGCATTTATATATTACAACATATTAAAATACGTAAAAGTATTAATAAAATATTTTTTATTGGGAAAATTAATTTAAAAACAAACAATTTTAGGTTACTTTGCCGCAATACCGCGCGTTATTATCTGTCAAACACTAAAAGTCAAAATATTTTGACATTTTATATACTATGATAATTATATTGCCATAGTAAAAATATCAGTATTTTATAAAAAAAATATATTAATAATAACAGTTTATGTAAATATTGCTTTCAAAGTTTAAGTGTACGGTAATTATGTATTTTTTAAATATACTTAGTATGTACTTCGATAATAATGTTCACTTTTGATATTTCTATATCATCTAATAGATGGCGTTAACAACACGTTTACAATACTGCCGAAGGAGTTTTCTCAAACATTTTCAGATATAACAGTTCAACATACACCATAATAAATTATTATTATTATTATTACATTTCGTCTTAGATATAAATTAAGCATCAATTCAATTTTAATGCAATTTTTTATATTATTTTTCTTTTGTTAAATGAAATATAAATGTATAGTAACAAGCTTAATCATTTTTTTCTATAGGTAATTTAAAAACCTATTGTGAATATTCAAAATAAAACAATTAAATTGATATTAAAATATTGTGCATCAAATATTACAAAAAAAAATAACCTTTAATAAATTAATTCGGTATAGCCATTAGCCATTTATACAAGTAGGTATCTATATATTTTTTAATAAATATACATGCTAATGAAATGGTTTTACGTAGATACCAGCTTTTCTTAAACATCTCCATTTTCCCACTTTTGCATATAGCTAAATAAACGTTAGGGTTAAATATCTAAGCGATTCATCTATTTTCAATGAAAATGCTCTATGTTTTTATTGGGAGCAACCTTTTACTTTTGCTGATTGTGTTGTGAAACCATTTTGTCAGAATGAAAGACAAATTTTATGTAGAGTTTTGAAATACTTCCAGTTTTCTATTTCAAAGTTGAATTGAGTGGGTAGTTGTTGTTAACAAAATATAATGTTTATATTTATTTATTTATAAGAAAGTTGACACCGCAGTGGTAAAGCGTCTGATCGAAAAACCGTGACGGTTGTGGGTTCAACTCCTACTCGAGGAAATTAATTATTTTATTCCTGCACGGCGCTGAGTTCCATTATTTACCACGCTATGTCTTGAAAATTAGGCGGGCGGATAGAGTAACGGAGTGTTTGGTGAAATAGTTAGAAACTTATAAGCGTTATGAATATTTTACTTAAAATATTTATTTTACATATATATTTTTCAAATATTAAAATTTTACTTAAAATATTTTTTATTTTAAAATAAAAATATTTTTCATTTGAACATAATATGAAAAACGGCTTTGATTTTAATACGTTCCAAGCTATAAATTGGAAGCTTGTCCTTGGACGATCTTGGACAAGCTTGGAACTTATTTACCACTAGCTTGCTGCTAGCTTTGTAAAATATACAAGACATAAAAGATATTTGAGACTCTGACTGCAAACAGAACGTTTGTGGGTTCGTTTCCCACTCAAGGGAATAAGTCAATTTTATTTCTTTGAGTTCCCTTCCTTAGCACACTACATCTTGGAAAGTGGAGAACGGAGTGACTTAATATTTGGTTACTTTTGTTATAGCTATAGAAAAAAAGCGTGATACTATAATTTACTTGAATAAGTAATTTACTTGAATAAGTACAAAGTTCATCGGTAGTTAAATACAAAGAAATAACATAAGAACCGCAATAAAGCTGTGAAGCTGCGCATTCTGCCATGTCATCGGCGTTTAGACACCTCAGCTGCTGTTTTCCCACTGAATACAGATTGTGGCCGTGACCAAGCATCTTTCTTGCTTATTTCCTAGTTTTAAATATTGAGATTGTCTGTCACTAGGCTGTATCTCATGAACTGTGATGGTTACAGTTGAAATTTTCAAAGATGATGTACAAAGAAAAAGAATAAAATAAATATTTTAGATGGTGTATATAAATAATGAAATGGAACCTGACACTTGGCCAGTTTTTAATACCACTATAGGTCTTTATATGATTCAAAGAATTTAGGGAATATTAACATAGGCAAGAGTTGTGAGATTCTTTGGATGGTAACTATATAAGATTAAATAAGATTAAAGATGTCTGCATTGTATAAGATTAATTAGACAAATTTCAGGACGCTAATTTCTTAGCCTACCCTGCAATATGCGAGAAGATTGATAAATATTTGCAATTGTATTATCGCTCGTCATACACTGAAATACTTATGAATATTGATATATATAGTTCGATATATTAACTTTTTTGAAAATATTCAGAATAAATGTACTGTAATTCCAAATTTTGAGCAGTGCGTGGAAATCAAGAGCCTTAGCACTATGTTCGCTATGATTATTAATAATGACAAGATACCCACAATACATTAAGACATTAGGGACCAACAAATATTTTCGGTAACCATATGTATGTATATAACACAGATATCATTAACACGTAAGATATACTCATATATTGCGTTCAGCGTCCACTCACTCGATTGTCCGTAATCACTCAAGCGACGTCTGTAAAGTATCAACTAAATGATCCGCCGACGTGACAAATGGAGACACCTTAGTAGATCTTTAGGTACAGCTATGAAAAATACGTTACGGTGCTATTGTTTTTATGTAAAATTACATGTTATGTATAATTAGATGCGTGCTTGATTGCAACCCCGATGGTCGTGGGATCAATTTATACTCAGAGAAATGAATTGTTTTTACGTACGTTGCTCTAGTACCAAGACAAAGTTAAGACGCAACATAGAGTTCCGCCACTCAGCACATATTATCTCGAAAATTAAGCGAAGAGTAAAGAACGGAAGAGTAAAGCCTTCCTGAACATCTTTCAGTACTCATTGTGATAAGCAAGTTTATATACTGGGTTAGTACGAATAAATCGGGTAGTAGAAATTCGCATTGGAAGAAGCAGTATTTAGCATTTTTATATGAAGAAAGAACAACCAGGCAGAAGAACTACCTAATTATAGCTGGATACTCTCGCCCTGAACACATATATATTTGAATACGTGGCCGTCCTTTGATGCTTGAAACATCATAAATTAAAACATTCAAGCTAATTTTCAACATACTTGGTCAAAATTTATATTTATAATATTATTAATTTCTCCGCTCTTTTCATTGCTCGAAATATAAGAATCGCGTGTTCACGGAATGATAGTAGGAAAGTTGTATTAGCGTTGGTTTTTCCTCCCCATATGTCATATACAATCCGGCTCTCAAGAGAAAATGCAGGACACGGAAAATATAGTTTTTTCTTTTATTATTTTATATTTAATTGAGAAACACATTAACGATAACGAAAATAAATAATGAAATTGACTGACAACTCTTCTAACCATAAGAACAATTTGTAATTTCACTTAAAAATCTTCTTTTTCAATCCAATTAAAATAGTGTTTAGTGAATATTTTTATTTTTTAGCTCTGGTAACTCCAGAATTAGGCGGAAAGTGGGAAACGGAAGTGTCTTAATTTTAAAACTGAAAAAATATCCTCTATTAAGTAGTAGCCTCACCCTATATCCCGTATATAGCAAGGTAGATAGAGGGAATTTCCATCAATTTTTTTGAGACATTGCGTGCGACGGAACTTAATCTTAGTACCAGAGCGAAAACTTAAAACATTAATAAATAATAATTCATTCAAACAAACAGGAATCAAACCCACAACCGTTGCGTTAAAGTCTCAATACAGCCAATTTAAATATAAAATATTCGCAAATCTTCACTTCAAAAACAAATAGTTTATTTAGTTTAGCTAATCCGTAGGCAACTTTCAGCGTGTCCGTCAAAATTAGCGTCGGCCGTAACTAGCGGGGCGGGTGCCCACCTCGACCATAAATTAGTTGCCACATGAGCGGCACTAGGGTTAAACCTGTTTCCATTGTTTCATATTGCGAGTTGGTAAAATTAGACGTGTCGTCTTGTTATAAATTCGTTTAAAATGTATACAATGTTATATTTAGTAATTTTTCGAAGCTCAGTAAACTAGCGTCTGACTGTAAACGCAACAGTTGAAGATTTGATTCCCATTCCGGAGAAATATTTAAACGAAAATTAATGAAATATTTAAAATCAATCTTCGGTCTAGCAACGAGGCAAAGCGTGGCGTTGAGTTCCTTCATTTTTTTTTTTTATATTGAATAGGCTTGCGTTTGATCGCATCAAGTCTGGTGAGCGTTAATGCGATCTACGGTGGTGCACGCTTGCCTAGAAGATACCTATTCACTCTGGTTTTGAAGACCCTCATATTCATTCTACATACAATGTTTCGTTAATTCGGCGGATGTAGGAAATAGAAATGTGTTAGTGGTAACAGAAGTATACATCACTTCAGACGTTTTTTGGAAACAGAACCCAGTGAAAGGTCGTTATTCTCTACTCATATAGTGCATTTATGCAGTATGTAGTATCAACTCTATCGTTTTTAATCATTTTAAGCATGTACATAAGAAAACATTATACATATTATGTATGCGTATATTACAAAATACACAAAATCTGACGGTAAACGGTTGTGGGTTCGATTCCCACTCGAAGGGAAAAAATATTTTTATTTTCTCGCTTTGGTAAAATTACTCTGCCACTCAATACGCAATGTCTGAAAAATTGAGCAGAATGCGTAGAACGGAGTGTGTTGACACTTTGTTTCCTTCCTTCCACCTCCAAGGTACTGAGTGACGAAAAAAAGTTCAAAGCTTACAAAATTTCGCATCGTATCCAACAACGGACACAAGCTTTAAAGCATGGGCCATAGACTTTTAATCAATCTGCACGAGCGGTGCGGGAGCGCAAAAATGGCGCAGGTTAGTGCCGGCTTAATTAAAACCATAAGGAAAATTGTCCTCCGTATGCTTTTTGCGCGATGTTTTCGGAAACTTTTTTGGTTGAAATAGTTTTAGTTTTAGTGAACTTTTTTGTAATTTTAGTTCATCTAGTAACATAAACCGGGTAATGGGGGTAAGCTGGTCCATTTTTAGTTTTATTTAGCTGCAATATAATTATTACTATAATTAAGTTAAGTGGAGAACGAAGTGCCTTAACTCTAGATTCCCTCTGCCTACTCTGCTATCTGTCGTATACAGTGTGAAGCTGTTGATAATTCTTAAGCAAATGATAATTCTTCATTTCACTAACTCTACTAACACTAGTAAGAGTGAGGGACCACTCTTAGCAGAGTTATTACATATACATCAAAATCTAACGTCACGTTTTATCCAATCAGTTTTGCACAGAGAAAATAACTCCCCCAAGTATACTTTGAGCTCACATATGATTATCACTTACGCTTACAGTCAAAATTATTCCAAATTCTTCATGACAGAGCTGTTTATTTTAAAAGTATTTTTTTTAAATCATCTATTTAATAATTTATGAAGGTATATTATATTTTATATATTCAGAATTATATACTGTAGTAGATATATTAAACTCTTTTAAATACTATCATTGATTTCTTGACTTTCCAAAGAAATGTCCACTACTCACGGTAAGGTAACTTCTGCTCCACAATAAATACACCAAAACATCAACAGAAAATATTTAAATTTTCTTCAATATACTCGTATATCCCTTCTCTTCTGTTTATATAATAACCATAGATAAATTTTGTTCTACTATGTCTTTGAAACGAAATCAAGCTAGCGAAATCCTCAAGAGTTCATAGCGCAATAAATAACCATATATAGTATAAATGTATGGAAATGGCCTCCAGTTTAATCTTCGCAACAAATCGTATTCAAATATGTTTACAAAAAATTCATGGTAATTTTATTCCGGGACATAGAGGAGGAAAATTGCATGCACGTTTTCTGTGCTTACAGTAATATGCTTTTGCAAAGCAGATTGAATGATAACGTTCTGGATTATTTCTAATAATATAATATTAATAAGACCGTTTGAGGCCGTCCTGGCACAGTGGCATGAGCTTGCGACTATAAAAGTAACAGGTTGTGGGTTCCATTCCCACTGGGTGAATGAAAGCCTTTCCTTTCAAAAAGAAATGGAGCCAAGAGAACGCTTTCAATTTCGCCACTCAACAAGCAATGGCTCAAAAATTAATTCAGCAGAAAGTGGAGAATGCATTTATTCTAATGAGAAGAAAAAGTAAAAGTCTTTTTCGCCAGTTTTCAAGTTCCCCCAATCATTTGGCGCAAAATTCAACTTCACATATTCAATTTATTTAACATTTAACAAATATTTAAAAACAAACATAATATTTAACTATAATAAAAAACAAAACTAATATCCGCGGGTTATTCTCATAAAAATAAACACTTACGCAGCAGTTATGACGGGTTAGCGGGTAGCGGGTAGCAACGACCCCCGCGGGACGGCCCGCCGTTGAATGGCTGATGGCGTATGGCTGAGTTTGGATTGCACACGGTTTTGGAATTGCTTTTAAATATATTGTGTGGAGAATAGCTGAGCTTAGTTTCATCAATATTTTAAAGGATATTCAGGTTCGTGGGTGTCATAGGATTGTTTTGGGGAAGAAAGATCCTTTCTTACCTGAAAATATGAAATTGGATGGTTATTTTAGGGAAATATACAAATATATTTGTAAAATTTCAAAAGTACCAACTATTTAAATAACAATTTGTCCGTTGAAACATGTTCTTTGTTAAAAAATATATTAAAAAAAAATTGTGAGATCATATCCGATGAAAAAGTGCTTATACTTTTTTTGATTATCCTAAATAGTTTTTTAATTATTAATAATAAACCTGAGGCCTGTTAACGCGACGGTTGTGGATTCAGTTCCCACTGTGAGAAATTAAATATTTATATTTTCATTTCTTCGCTTTAAGAGATAAGACAAAGCGCGGTGTTGAGCTACGCCAATCAACACTCAATGCTTCAAAAAGATATAATATACCACCAAATTAAAAAACAACCACTCTTTACTGCCTTCCTCTTCCTAAAAAATCAAAACCCTGAAAAAAGAACCAACCCAGATCTAAATTGAAAAATCTAAATATAGTCAAAAAAACTGACTAAACCTTTAAACAGAATCGATCCCGCTCCTGACGTCACGCCGTTAATGAGGAAGGAACGAACCTCGACCGGGATGCCAGCAATTAGTGCGATCATAACAAATCCCCGGGAAGCTGGATAATCGAGGACGAAGCGCCAATTATAATTGTACTGTTTCAAACGTCATTCTCAAATACACTGTAACTGTAATGTAACTAGATATAAACATATAAAGCTACTAAAATCTTTATAGATTAAAATATTTTAGTTGTGTTTTTGGTTTAGACAAGTTATTTTATTTTATTTAGTAAAACAAGACGTCATTATAAGCAAGTTGATTCGGTTTAACTTGAGGTAGTATCATTTTCTTTTTATTTTGATTGACTTTATATATTTTGTACAAAAACAATGTAACACTATATCTACTATGTAAAGTCACGAATAAAAGTAAAATAATGTATAAATTAGTTATATACGTTCTCATATACTTAGAAAGTTTCAAGGAAGGTCACCAGAATGCACCTGACGGCAGTAAACCCGCGCTAAGAAATTGCTTCTCGATCTTTCGAGCCATTGATTAGGGAAAATCTTAAAGACACACCTGCGACTCAGATGAAGTGAATTTTAATTCTATTTATAGTTAAACTAAGTGTTTGTTCCCGGTTATGTTCGTGCGAGTACAATTTTAGGTCTGTATTCTGCATATAGTTCTTAATTATGCCCTATGTACAATTTCATACGACTTGGTTGTGAGCGTGCTTGGAGGAATGTTTTTATTTAAAATTATTTTAATTTCCCCGCAACTCAACTGTTAACAATAACTGTTACCCAAAACACCTTATATGTTCACATATTATACACGAGGACCTTTTTTAGGAGCCACACCAAAAGAGACTTTAAAGATTAACGGTAGTTTCTTCTTATAACCTGAACTAAAATTTAAAATTTGATTACCGACCTTGTAATTAATTGGGTATCATCTAACCAATTAATAGTTTCGATCAGTCAGCCATTGTTGTTTTCTTTTCAAAAACAATTATGTTTTACTTGCACTTGCTTCATTTATTTTATAAATTATACTACAAATAAGCTTTGGAGCCTTCTCCATTTTTTATTAATAAGTAAAGAGAAAAACCTTTTTTTCTTTTTTTAAAATTAACAGTGAGTTTCTTGAAAATTTTCAATTAAGTAAATTACTTGAAACTTGATGTAGAGACGAAGCGAATTGAGTTGCACATGCGTTTGCTAAAATTGAATTACTGTCCGTTTTAGTTTACATACGAGCTTAAATTTCACAATTCTTTCAAATTTTTACAATACAGGAGTAAGTAAAGATACAGCATACGATGACTCTTAAATAATAAACAATAATAACTATTTTCAAGGTGCCTCTTAAACCTATACTTACGAATATATATATATGCGTAGGTTTAAGAGGCATAAAAAATAATTATTTTAACAAAAAGGAAGCGTTAACGTAGTTTCTCTTAACGAAAAATTATATCAATGAAATAATATCAAATACTTATATTATAAGCATATTGTATCGTTAGCGATAGCCATATTTAAGCCCGTATTTTCACATAAACAAAAACTTTGTAGTTTAAAATAAAGCTTAATTTAGTAGTAACAGTACTGTTTACAATTCGAGTTTGAGTTTTTGTTTTAAATTTACAAATTATACCTAGAAGAATTCATCAAGGATGTATTTATATATTTATGTTTTACACTCACTTATCACGCAATGTACGTCTAAAAAACTGATGCTTCATCGGTCCATTCTCTATTTTCGTTGTAATCGGTGGAACTTAACGCCGCAAGTGCGAATCAAAATCCAGAACAACAATCGCCACTTTTCTCGATTAAACATGACAGAAATGAAAGTATTAAATAATTCATTCCTCGAGTGGGAATCGAACCCACAACCTTTCACGCTTACAGTCACACACTTGTGCCACTGCGCCACGTTAGGCCTCTATTTTCTCCATACTTAAAAAAACATAATTAAAAAAAAGACTAGAAAATCGGATTTGTTGACACTCTAAAGTCTAAATGATGTCATTATAAGAATATACTATAACAGCCCGTAATAATCACTTGTTCACATTACAAATTAATAATAGGTACTCTGTCAATCATCTGACGACTCCCTTTTCAGCTCCACCTAGACCTATTTTGTACTAAATCTCATACAATATTGAACTTTATTTCCAAAAAAAAAGAGTTTATTTTACATTTCTCCCATTTTGTTGTATCGTGCAAGCTAACGACATACTTTCAAGCACTCAGTGTATTAAAATGATAAACGTACGATATCAAGTATGGAAATCTACCAATTTATTATACGATAGGTAGTTATCCTATTAGGCAAACAAAATTTGGGGGTTAATAGAGTCATCTAGGTTATTACGTGTAATATAGGGTAGGGGGTGGAGGGCAGAGGGTAGTTGTTATGTCACTGGTTTTTTTGGACAAATTATATTTGTGTCACGTTATCGTGTCATTTTATATGGTTCAGGACGGTAGTTGTAAATTTTATAGCGATGTTTTATTATGTTTTTAAATATTTTT
>FAPJ01017954.1:0-11146 GCA_001485985.1 Heliconius ethilla aerotome | reverse complement strand
AATAAATATGCTTCACGTTGTATCCCGCACACAGCACGGTAGGCAGAGGGAAACTAGAGATTAAGAGTTAAGATACTCCGTTCCTCATTTTCCGCCAAATTTTGTGAAGGAATAGCGTAACTCAACGCTTTGGAAATATACATTTAAATAAATAACTCATTGTCTCGAGTGAGAATCGAACCTAGAACCGGTCGCGTTTTGGTCCCTTGTCACGATTGGCCTTATTATAAACTTTTTTAATTGTAAAAAATTACCGAAATATCGTGGTAAAACATTATTTTATCTAATCCTTATTAGAGATATAGGTTTTATCCTTATCCATAATAGATAATGACAAGTTAAATACCTCGTTACTACTAATTACGGGAGATTCAGACAAATTGTGTAATGAGTATTACAGCTCGTTCAGAAACTTTGATGCCTGCTCACATTTCTATGCGTTTTAACTTTTTATATAACTTCCATTTTATCTATAACTTACGTACACTATATAATTATCTATTTAATAATTTAAAATGATTTTAGAAATTTTCAAAATCAATCAATCAAAGTTAGATATATACATAATAAGAAAAAAACGTAAGACATATAGTTTTTGGAACTTAGTTACTACTTTTTTCTTATTGAGGTGGGCGATAATGGCTGCAACACAGTTCTCACTAATGCGGTCATTATCGAACTTATTTAAATGTTGTACCCGTGTTATTTTTAACCGACTTCTGTAAGAAAGGGAGGTTACCAATTCGACTGTATTTTTTTTAATTTTTTCTTTTTTTTTTTTAGTTGCTAATAAAGATTTTTATTTATTTAAAAAAAAACATTTGTGACAGTATCGTAAGATACTATCATAATCAAGATTTACGAGTCACGTTGGCCGCCGACACCTGCGATCCGCAAATACTTTAATTGTGTACAATTAGCTAATTGCGTATCGTTCAGTAGCTGGAGCAGTGCGTTGTAAAGATAATACACACCCAAGGAAAGATATGCTAAGCTTTTTATTGCTATATTTACTATCTTGTTATCAGGTTTATTTAGATATGTAGAATCTAGAAAGTGTTTACAATATTATTAGGAATAAAATTGACGTTATCGCTTTAAAACTAGAATGAGCTTGATTTGAGACAAGTTAAATATTCAATCCTCAGCGGACGATCTGTTTCCTTGTTACAAGCAAGTTCTAGTTCACTACAATCAATAGCCTCAGAGATAGCCTGGTCCGAGCGACCCGCGGCGACCCCAGATAACTCTACCAATTAATTTGACTTGATTGCTCTTTAAAGTCATTTATCAATACTTATTTCATAATATGTCAATTTTTATGTGAAAAATGCTATTGTATACCTTAAACACTAATAAACAGGATTTTGGTATTATAAATACAGACATAGCCTTCCAATGTATTTCCATTTGTCGTTCGGATCATTGACGTCTAGAAGAGTTGAGTCACCCGCCTTTTTCGCAGAAACCTTATCTTTTCACTTATCTTACAAATGATGTAAAGGGTTTCATACATTTGGACAGTAAAATAATTATTTTTGTTAGATTTAGATTTATATACTTACCTATACTTATACAAAAGGATTGCAGAAAGATTGCTCTTTGTATAAGTTCCTTTGAAACCTTCCTTCCTTCATGATGTATGTCGGATTTCATAGGGAAACAGAGGGAAGTGTCACTTACATTTCAATAACTTAAGAGTTATATCGTCCATCTTTTTTATAATAAATTAAATGTCATTACAGACAGATTCAAGACTAGCCGGCCTGGTCCTGTGCGGCGCGACATTGCGGCGGGTCGGCGAAGTGTTCGCGCGAGAGATTGAAAATGGCCTGCGGGAGCGACCCTCCAGCCTGCAGATGGAGAATACTTATGTACCTGAACTGCCTAATGGCACTGGTAAGAGATGTTAAAGTACTTTTATTAAAGAATAAAGAATTTTCACTTTTAAAATACCACAGTAAATTAATATAATATATAATAATTAAAGGAAAATGCTTCAGTTGCCACTTAATGCTCATTAAGTTTCTGTAAAGAACCAATTTATTCTAATTGAAGTTTTTTAGACTGTTTTTGTTACTTATATTTTAAGTTAATTGATAACATGTCTGGATTTTTTGTGAAGATATTTTACTTTTCTGTTGTATTTTCTTTGAACTAACTACAATCCTAAAGAAATAAATTAAATAAAAAATATTATATACTACGTAAATTTATTTATTTTGGGCTTTATTTTTATAGAGGAAGGCGTGTTCCTCGCGCTTGATCTCGGCGGCACCAATTTTCGCGTGCTGTTATTGGAGTTACAGGACGGGCAACTTGTACGAGAAGACGTTAAACAATATCACATTAGGTATTGTACCGATATTTGTTTATTTCAAGGAGACCGTAATTGTCTATTATTGTATAATATATTTAAAGGATAGAAATATTTAATTTAATTATTAGTCAAACAATTTTCTTTACTAATTAAAAATCATTGGAAAATACTGAAATTAATTATATGCTTTATCTAGATCAAGGAAAAATTGTTTCTGCAATAATTGATATTGCTAAGTACTTTCTGAAAGTATGTAGAAAAAAAATTACTTATTTGTGATGACACTTGTGGAGAATGTTCAATGGCAGGCCGGAAAGGTGTTTGCTTATTTGATAAGAAAATATTATATTTATTAATTGTATAAACTGTAACAGATGTGGAACAAATTTAGGATAAAAATAAAATAATTATACCTATATTTTTGGGTTTGACAATCGCCGTCGAAGGCTAATTTCATATTCATAATAATATGTATAATATATGCTTTAATAAATGGAAAGCATAAATAATTATATACTTACTTATTTGTTTATTTTAGTGACGCCTTACGTCTGGGCCCCGGTGTAGACTTGTTCAACTTCTTAGCAGACTCCGTGCAGGACTTCCTGCGGTCTGAGGGCATGGAGGACGACGAGCTTTCACTTGGTAAGTAAATCTGCTTTGTGAAAATAATTTGTTGTTATTATAATAATAAGTTATAATTTAAAAGTTGACCATTTTTAACGTTTGTAGTTGAACATGAAATTGTAGTAAAGACTTAAGAATTGTAATGTTTAAAAAATTGGTGAAAGAATGTATGCAATGATTTTAATCCTACACTATTGAATAATAGAAGGTGGCTTACGTAATGGTGCATTTATTAATTTGCATCGTCATTGGCACTTTTCAGTCATTTAGTTTTAAAATTGTCCTTGATTTAGATATGTAACTATTGCAGGGCCGGATTAGTGAGATTGTATTCCTTTTTTTGTCAGGATTCACGTTTTCATTCCCAATGAAGCAGCACTCGATTTCATCGGGAGAGCTGATCACGTGGACCAAGAGCTTCAAGTGCGGCGGCATGCAGGGCGTGGATGTGGCGGCGCTCCTGCAGCGCTGTTTACGAGAACGTGGTCTCAAAGTCACCGTGCAGGTGCTGCTCAACGACACTACTGGCACACTGGTGGCTGGTGCGCAGCTGGACCCTGAAGTTGCGGTACTTATTTTTTTACTTCACGTTGTATCCCGAATATACCAGGGCAGGCAGAGGGAACATAGTGCTAAAACTTTTAGTTCCCCAATAGAGAAATGAAACTCAACACCGTACCTGTCAGACTGTCTTCATGTCGATCGAGAGGCACGTGTCATCTTACCAGATTCAATTACTTTATCCAGGAATGTCAGCATACATACGCTCGTAGCTTAATTCAATCTACTCAAATTGACTTGAAATTGAAGACTGACACTGCTGATGTTTTTACCTAACTTGACGATTCTAAAGAGCTCGTAACGGCCTAATTGAACAATGAATATTTAGATTTTATTTATTTCCACCAGATCGGCGTAATAATGGGCACTGGATCCAACGGGTGTTACATGGAGCGAGCGGACCGCGTGCAGCACTGGGAGGCGGCGCACGAGCGGGTGCGCGACGTATGTGTCGACGTCGAATGGGGCGCCTTCGGGGACAACGGCTGTCTCGCCTTCCTACGCACTGAGTTTGATAAGGAGGTGGATGATAACTCGTTGCTGGCTACGTCTTTTACGTAAGTATATTAGAGAAAAATAACAATTAAGTAGAAATCTACATGGTTATTACTTTGGACTGGAGTATAGTCGACATTAGTAGTTTGTGAGATGTTGGTTACCGTGAAATAAATCTTAGAGTAGGTATGTAAAGATAGAGTTGCAATAATTTAAAGTTGGGATTAATCCATCTCATTTATTTATGTAATAAAAATGTAAGAAATAAGGAAATTAGTTTACTTTTTTAATTAGTTTAATTTAGTATTGTTATTTTATCTTCTATATATTATTATCTTAAGTGTAAATAAAATTATAAGATTACAATTCATTTCAGCTTTGAGAAATACATTGGTGGCAAGTATCTAGGGGAATTGTTGTGTGCAGTACTGAGCGGTCTCGCTCGTGATGGTCTCTTCCCGGCGGTGCCGGAGCGCGGCTCCTTACTGTCCGCACATGTTAGCATGTTTGAAGAGTAAGTAGACTTACTATAATGCAGTTATTGTCGTATAAAAATTGTTTTATTATATTTTGATAATCTATATAAATAAGTATACTTTTATATAGTTATTTAAATGATTATATCTTTGTTTATAGGGAGAACGTGTCAGGTGCGTGGTCGTGCACTGCGGAAGCGTTGCGAGACGCATGCGCGGCACCAGTCACGCGCAACGACGCGCTCGTCGCGCAGCACGTCGCGCGCGTCATCTCTAACCGCGCCGCGCAGCTCGTCTCAGTCTGTACGTTTTAGTTTATACTGCTACAAATGTATATGTAGATAGAAGAGAAAACAGACTTTAGATACTAGGTCTCTATTTTTTATCAATTTTCAAAGAAATTGTTTATTGAGTGATGAAACCGCTACAGAAATCTTTCTTCAGGTCTTCGCTTTACAAATGTTGGGAATAATCATAATAATATATTGCAGGTATCGCAACCTTGCTGCGTCGCATGTCGCGCGAGCACGTGGCCGTGGCGGTGGACGGCTCCGTGTTCAAGCGACACCCGCGTATCCGCGCGCTCATGGATAAATACGTCAGCTTGCTGGCGCCACACCATAAGGTAATCATCAGATTTATTTAAAAAACACAGTTGGTTCCCTCTGCTATATTAAGGATACAGGGAGCAGGGCACAGTCAAAAATATACACTATACTCACTCACTAACATGATACTAATGTAGTTCTGAAAAGGCTACTAATAATTTTAGTTAGGTACTAAAGCTTAAACTAAATTAGTACTTTAGTATTTGAAAAATGTATTTTTTTGGTTAAAACATATTTTAACAACAAAATTGTGACACATTTCTCCTTTTAAACAAATAATAGTTAAATTAGAAGAGAAAAAGCGATGTATTAATTGTGACATATTTGTTCCAGTTTACTCTTCTAGGCGCAGAAGACGGTAGCGGTAAAGGCAGCGCGCTGACTGCCGCCATTGCCGCACGGATCGCTGCGCAATCCCTCTAGCCCACCAAAGCTAAGAGTAGCATGTTAATTATAGTCTAATGATAATTTAAAAAAAAACATTTAGTTTATGCATTTTCGATATCGCATTTTTAAACCAAAATTGACATACATTTTCAATAACATGATATTTTAAACAATTTGAGCAAATCCCGCATTCCAAATGTAAAGCACAAGTCATCTCAAATGAAGTAAGTATAATTAATTATGTATGACTTTACTGTGTAATTTATATTAAAATATTTCATTTTTTGATGAAAATAAATGAAAATGCATAATAATTGTGATGTCTAACATCTAAATGTATACGTAAAGAATGACATACAAGGCAACTTGATGTAACAAAATTATACAAAATGTGGCTATTTTTATATATGTATATATCTTTGAAATATAAAGGAATTAGCCGCGACTATTAAGTCTGAATATGTCTGTGTGTGCGGTCGCTCGCGGGCGAGAGACAAGCGTAGCGTATTTGTGTGTGTTGAGTGGACTACTTAAGTAGAATTAGAAGACTACTTCAGTAGACTACTTAACTAGTGTATAAGATACTATCGTGCCATACTCATTAGTTCTAAGTTTATTGTTAGTCTTGCCATCTCAATTTTTAGTGCCTTTAATTGGTAAAAAATAAAAGAACAAAACAAAATCGTTTCGGATTTTGTTTTATTGTTTAATATTGGAAGATATCTTCCACATTCTTAGGATTATAAATATATTGTAATACCGAAAAATATATCGATATGGTTTTTTACCATATATTATTATTTATGACTATTACATTAAACTGAATAAGTGTACAATGTATTTTAAAATATATATATAAATAAATAAGTATCATAAAATAAAACTATTAAATAAGACATATTTATAAAATTATGTACAAATTTTACAACGATTTCGACATTTCGTCTTAAACTAACTACTTAGATAGCAAATTAACTTTTACTATGTAACTACTATTATATAAGTCAGGGTTGGGTAGATATTAGATATTAAACGTAAATGAAAGACTATAAGGCAACTCTAAGACCCACACGATATTATTAAAACGAGATCCAGCTGCAAAAATCTTCAACCATGGTTGCAAAAAAAATCTGCAACCATGGTATAATCTATTTTGCTACCATTCATAAATAGCATTCATAGATAATAAAAATATCATAAAAAAACAGATAACTGTAGATTTTTGCAGTCGGATCTTAGGCTATATACACTTATATTTTTGACTAAAATTATCTGAAAATAAAACACATTTTGTAATTTATAAATGTTTATTGTTTATTACTCACAATGTATTCACATATAATTAATAGTGTAAAATAAATATACTATGACACTCCTTTTTTTAGCCAAAAATATACTATATTGTTTTTCTTATACGTAATTTATAGAAACTAAGTATAAAAATAACTCGCAGCTTTATTTATTATTATTATTATATGCAAATTGTTTTATAATTTTAAGAATAGAGAATAATAAATGAAATATTTTTATGACAATGTGTCTTATTCACCCTAGTAGTTATATTACCCTAATGATAAGTATAATTCTTGTATTATTTAAATTATAACTTAATTACTTAGCTAACTTTAGATAAAGCTTAATTTAATAAATAGAATATATATTTTTTACGTTTGAACTTTAACAAACATAATTTTGGATATATTTTTTTCTGTTAATAAATTCAACTGAGGTAAACTTATAACGTAAAGGGACGACTCAGTAAAAAATATTACTAAATTTCGTTCACTATATTTTGATAAGTTTACAATAAGTTATTTGACACATAGTATAACTATATTTGCTTAGAAAAATTTACACTTTATGTAACAATGGTGAAATAAAATATAAATCTTAAAATTAATGTTTACACTAATAAAATCAGCAATAAGAGGAACTTCTATGATAATCTGGTAAATCATGAACATGCAGGGCTTGGTCCGATTGATACGTGTTATCATATATGTGCATGTTGTGTTGTGCCCCTGGTAGAGTGGCGGTCTTCAGGACACTTCCACCTTTTCTCGCACCTTGCGCAGGATGCTCTGCAGCTCGGATGCCGACGTCGTTTTGTACTAAGTGTGGTAAAGCGACCAACACACAAAAAATATTATTTACTTGATAATTAGATAAGGAAGAAGATAGATAAATTATAGATATGTTCATTATTTGCAGAATAGACTATAGATAGCGACAGAAACAGAATAAGACAATATTATGAGTGACGTATAAGAATTTACTATTAAGTATGTACATAAAAAATAGTATAACTCTTAGACCTGAGCAGGATCAATCTATGATGAATTTTAAACACATGAAATCTAATAACAAATAATGAAAGTGAGATAAGAAAACTGTTTACCCCCGATACGTTCCGCTGCACGAGCACCTGGCTGTAGAGGCGCTTCCCCTCGTCGGAGCCGAGCACGCGCTCGAGCTGACTGCGAGAGAGTGCGAACAGCTGGTGGCCCGATAGACGCATCTGTTTCTGAGCATTCGCGCTGAAGCCCTTCGCCTCCAGCCACGCTACTACTTCATCAGGGTTGGATTTCTGTGGAAGCACATTTTTTAACTTCACAATGCATCCCGCATATAACACATTAGATAGAGGGAACCTATTGTACAGGCATTCAATTCAAGTAATTTATATGATTCGTAGAACAATAGATGTCAAAAATAATACCTGATGTATGAAGATGTCAGGTGTTTTCTTAAAGTCAAGCCTCCGTTGCTGGATTTGCGGCAGCACCGCCTTGAGCTCCTCATGTAGTGATCCAGTACTCATTACTGATTTCGTAGCTGTTATAAAAGAAAACAACAATTAACTCCTAAACTACATTTGTGCGGCAGGTTTCCCTAAACGATACTTTTCTGCAAATAGCTCTGTTCCCAGCCTTAACCTGGATCCACATATAAGATTACATATTAATACATGTGATGGATAATATGTAAGAAAAATTTGTGCTTGAATTTTTTTCCAGAGAAAGGATTTTACTTACATTTCATAGTATCAGTCTTGAGCGGGATGATAATGGGTGCCGGCACGGGGGGCTCGGGCGGCGGCGGCGGCGGGGGAGGGGGCGGAGGGGGCACTGACCTCTCTACTTTACGTGGCTCTGGTGCTGAAACGGTTGTCCATGCAATTATATGCACTTTTTAAGACTTGCAATTTACATTGTGCGTGTAATCTATTTTAGACTATATATTTTAAGTGCTTATATTAGCACTTAAAATTTAAGCAACAAATTATAAACTTATAATATATGTATTACTAAAAATTCCATTAAAATTATTAATTATCTAATATTTTTAATTATCCCATGTTTTTTAAAATATCCTCTGCCCAATACAATGGATTAAAAAAAAAAGTGTGTCCCACACACAATTAGCAGATACTTAACCGCATATAGTTTATTAATCGTAAAAGAACTTGAAATTTTAACAAAAAATAAAAATTATATCTTATAAAAACTCCATTAAAATTAATAATTATCTAATATTGTTATTTAGCCCATAATTTTTTAAAATACACTCTTTTTCCCAATATAATATTTTTAAAAATAATCAAAAAAAGAACACACAAATAGCAGACACTTACCCGTACGTAGCAATACAGCATTCTGCACACACACAGATAACAAAACAAAGCAAAGCACACACAAAAACCGTATTTTTTTAATCTAAATAATTAATTATATTAAAATCTCACGATCATTTTTAATCGATAAAGATAAGCTTTAAAACAGTTTTTAGTAGGAAGGCGGAAAGAATAGACTATATTGAATATTTTATAAAATATTTTATTCCAAGTATAAAATGTATAAACATGAGCATATCGCTTAGCGAGCGGAGCGGGCGCCCAGTGACGTGTCGACAGACAAATTACATTTTAAACTATTAATTATATATTTAAATATAATTGTAGGAAACTACAGTGCTTTTAGTAGCCAGTATGTTAGTTACATTATGTACATTTATGTATTTGAAAGACTGTGCGACTGTCTGCACCCGTTCCCGTACATGATACAACGCGCGTGTAAAACATCTATAATATAAATTAGATGTAATAGTTATTCATAATGAATATAAATATAGACTCTGTTAATTAATAAACAAGTACGTATAATAGAGAATTTCAGACTGAACATATAGTACTATACTATCCGCTCGTTACTATCGCGATCCGCGTAGGTCTACAGTGTGAGAATATCGTTTCATTACGTTTACAGCTAAATGTGAATAGAAAGTTACATTCAACGCACGACACAGCGGAATACATATTACACAATACACAATACATCAAGCTTTAGACTGCGGGGATTAACCGCGCCCTGCCAGCGGGATTCCCCGACAACACGCACACACACGCGACGCGAGCGACGCGTTCCGATACTAGCGCCATCTGTCGAGCCCAAGACATTGCAACTGCTGCGTGTCGAATGATGAGAAATAAATATCTTAACGGATACATAAACTATGACTAAGCGGTGTCCGGTGTCGTGCGGGAAGCGCTTTGGTAGATGATCCGGTATGGGGAAGGCGCGTGATGCTGCGATAGTTGGCGCTAGAAGTATCGGAACTCGCCCTTCTTGCCGAGGCGCTCGCGGCGCACCCAGTCCGCGCCCCCCGCGCCACCGCCGCCCGCGCCCGCACCCCCGCCCGCGCCCGCGCCTCCCCTACCAGGCATGTTGGTGGGGCTGCTGCCGCCGGAGCCTCTGCCGCCCTCCTGTTTAACAAGTTATATAGGTTAAAAAAATAAAATAAAATGAAGTCTTTCTGATTAATGGTAATTTATAAAAGTAAAGTGACATGGATAGAAAATAATTTTTAATTTTTTTTAGCTTCATCCTTTATCCCGCATATTATACGGTTGGCAGGGAGAACTTAGTATCAAAACACTCCGTTCTTCACTTAACTTACATTTTATAATAAATATATTATGATATTACCTGATAATGTGTATATATGGGGTTAGGATACAAATGCGGCGAGGAGGGGGGCGACACCGTGGGCGCCACGATGGTGTGCGGGACGTGCGCCGTCACGCCGCGCCGGTTCCGCGCCTTCCACCACTTGCGGGAGTCGTCCAACACCTGTAACAAGCAGGGAAAATATTAATAAGTGCTTATTGATATGTCTTGGTTATAACTAAAGGAGCTTTCAAGGGTGGAGGAATGGTTTCTTTTTCAGTGTCAACTTTAAATAATGAAATTATTAAATAATAAACTTATTACATAGAAAATGTAGGTACGTACTATGTGCCTATAGTGATATGAGCCCATTTGCTAATAAATAAACGAAAACAAAATGAGCAGGCATCATGCTTCAAATGAATGACCGGTCAAAACCATACTAGAGTAGACGTTAGGCTTTCTAAACTTTATCCCATTGTTCTATCGAGAAGAAAATAATGAAACGTAAAAAAACACCAAAATCACATCTCCACAGCCATTTACGGCTAACTTGAGGGCCTTCGGGCCACTACTCGTCCATGTTACTGTATTATAGTTTTGTTGGTGGTGGTTACCTCGAGGTACTCCCCGCGCACGACAGTGAGCTCCTTGTCGTTGTTGGCGGTGCGCGGGTACGTGACGCGTACCACGCGGCCGCCACGAGCCGACACGCCGCGCGCCCAC
>FAPJ01017951.1:9097-22157 GCA_001485985.1 Heliconius ethilla aerotome | reverse complement strand
CGCTTGTGCGCCTGCTCCACGTCTGGCCCCATGTTATAGTATGATGATATAATTTTATGACAAAGACTTCAAACAAATATTAAAAATTAATCATTTAAATCTATTGGTAATGATCCGCAAATATATTACTAAGTATTTGCTTGCAATTATTCACGGTTATTAATTATTCTAGTTTATCAGACGGCTAGAAAAACTTTTCATAGGTAGGTATATATACATCTTTTATGTTTCTGAATATGTATTAGATACTTTAATTATTCCTAACAAGAAAAGATTGTAAAAAATCGTACGTAAATTGGCTGGTTTATCGTTCAGAGTTGAAAATCTGGCACTATTTGAGTTTTTCTCTACTAAAAAAGCCACAAATTACTACTTATTACGTATTTACGATTCACTTTTAACATTTATTTGATACAAGGATGAAAAATGATTTAATGGCCTATGGTGACTACAACTTTTATAGCGTGTTTGTATGTCAGTAAATCATCATTAGTAAACACGGCTGCAGCAGATCCTGGATCAGTCGTGACCCGTACTGGCCGCCTTCCCTGCGGTGATCACGAAAAAATGTAACGCGAAGGTGGCGGAAATATTCTAAAGAAAACTTGGTTAATAGATTTCAATAATAATAATATTCGGATAATTCGATAGAGTTTTTCGAATCTTAAACCAAGTAATGTATTATGATGTTCAGGCAGATGAAATATATGGTTAAACATACATAATTATGCAATCTTAGATGATTATATTTAAAACAATAGTACGTAAAAACACGTCTGCCCTAGGTTATCAGCAGTCGCGATCTCTACATAACTATTTTAATTTTCATCTTTGTTGGTTGTTTTTATATTAAATATGGTAGTTATATACGTTATATTTATATTTTTTACATTAGACACAATCTTATTAAAAACATTGTAAAGTTGATCGATGAGTGGATTAAAAACAATATAAATAACAAAATCGCTTTCCCTCGTCTGTCATTCAGGTGGTTCTTATGAAACCTATCCTTTATCAGTTATTGAAATGTATGAAATGAAGCGTTGAACTTTGACCTTTCGACATGAAAACGTGACCAGCTCAATTTCCAAATATAGGAACACCTTGGCCGGATATGACGTAAAACGCAAGCATAAAATATGCTACCATGAATAAATGAAAATAGTTCAGTAGAACTAGAGGTGAAGTTTTCCAGTTATGTTCCTGCATTTATTTTTAACTCGTCTCGAGGCTATCGGAAACTGAATTATTGAACGTCGGCGTCCTTATTGATTTTCTGAATATAGAACAGTTCGTTCGTGTAATACACTTCGGTAGGTATACGTGGGACTGATAAGTGCAGCCCTGGGTGACGCAATCAGGAATAACATTGGAAACACAGACTTGACGAGTTTGTTTTTTTATCGACCTCATGATAGCTTTTAAATACGATTAATTAACCCTATCGGCTATCTTCGCTAGATTTGATAGCATTGTGACGAAAATATTTTTCCCCTCTGGTAATATCTACGTTATGTTGCGTTGGATTTCGTCAACCATTACGTTGCCTCTGCTTTTTCTAAGTGTGTTTTCTAAGTTCGTAGAGGCACGAAGAAAACAATGATTGAAATACAAAAATAATTTATTATATTATTTTTGTATTTCAATCATTGAAATATCAATTTCAATAATTGAAATACAAAAATAATTTATTATATTAAAATAATTTATTATTTATTATATAATGAATATCTGATCAGATCTTTATAGGAAACGATACAGACCTATGTTTATAATAGAACATACTTATATATATGTTCGTATAGTATGAATTAGTTGGAAATATCTTATATCATATAGTGGAAAAGTTTTCCATATTATTTTATCATTTATGAATAACTAAGCAATTGCCTAATTTACAATTAATGAAGGTTTTATTCAAATACATATTTATTTATTTCATGGTTTAAATAAAAAGTGATTCTGTCCTTTTGTCTACTTGGAGTAAGGTCGATACGTCGCCGAGCCGCTGAATACTTTACGTGACCTACGTTCCATGATATACTGGTTAATTATAATAGCATCGGTTAAAGTTGCATACGATCGTGCCCGCATGCCGTTGACGTTGGTTTTTTATTATAAAACTTGCGACCCGCTCGCGGCTTCGCCCGCGTAATCACGAAAGCATTCGTGTTTTTATTTATGTGCATACTAGAGATTCAAACTCGGCTTTGCTCGCTTAAAAATATTTTTTATATTATAGTCAAAGGATACCTCCTTTTTAATATTTTTAAGAATATGTGTGCAAAGTCTCATTATAATCGGTATAGTTTTGGCGTAAAAGCTTAACAAACAAACTTACATTCAAATTTATAATACTAATATGATTAAATTTGTATGCATAGCAAAATATGACTATTATGTTGTTGTATTTTAAATGTTATTTGCGTTTATTTTTAAGCAAGCGTCAAGTTATTCGTTTTATTGTGCCTTCTAATCGACGATGACAAATGAGTCAAGTAACTTTTGTAGGTTACCTCTAGATCGTTTCTTTTGGTTATAATTTAAATTAACCTTGACTTGACGAAGTAGTTATATTATATATATGTATTATAAAAATAAATACAGACAGTAAATATTATTTCCAGGTTTGATAAACCAGATGAGCTTCGACCCGGCGGGCAAGTATCTATACGTTTGCGGGGACCGCGCAGTGAGGGTTCTTCACAACGTATGCGGGTACTATACGACGATCAACAGCTGTTCGAGGCTCCTCAGCTCGAAACAGACTTCCGCGACCGTGGAACGTCTCAATAACACCATCAAAGACTGCAAGGCGACTCTCGCGAAGTTTGGCAAGTAGACTTGCTTATATTAAGTAGTTACTACTTTTAATGTTAACGTTTTGAAATGTTTTAGTTACATTTTTATTTTTCTCTATTAATGTTAGTTATATTATATTTGAGACTAAATTGTCTTATTATGCATTTATTGTTTCATAATATATCTACCTATACAAGGTATGTGTTTATATTGTAAACATATTTAAAGTCATAGCATGTAAAGATTTTTTTCTATTATTAAAGTAAGAACTTTATTATAATTTAAAATAAAATTACAAATTGCACTTATTTAATCTTTTTTATCCATAAACTATGAGAATATTAAAATGTACTGTCTTTGTATTTTATACAATTATATTTGTCACTTTGGTCCAAATATATGTATGTATGTATGTATGTATATAGTCCTTAGAACCATTAATCGTTATATCAGTGACAATGAAATTTTAGTGTATTTTTTTATATGGTACTATTCTAGTTAATTTTATTAACTATATCTAAAGCGTATGTTTTTTTTACATAAATTAAGTTAATACATATATTTGTTTATATTTTTAGCTAAACAAAAATAAATTTCATATTTTTAGTAAAACGTACGATTCAAATTCTAATAATTTTCTTGTCAGTTCTGCGTAGGAATCGTACGGTACGACTTGTCAGTGGGCATTTCCCATTATGTACATATATGAGTAACGTAATACTTCAACTAATCATCAAAGACTTTAATATGAAAGATAAATATTGTAGGCAAATCACTTTATTCTGTTAAATGGTAATTTGTAAACCATAATTATCGTGATAACACACACAGTTAAGATAACGATTGACGACGATAATTACTTCGTAATTCCGTTATTAGATACTTTTTTCCAGCTTCGACACCAGAATGAAGAAATGAAAATATAAATTTAAATAAATATTTAGTTTCCTCGACCGGGGTTCGAACCCTCAACCAGTCGCGTTTCAATTCACACTTTTGCCCCTGCGGCATGACTGGCCTCCAGACGTGTATGTATATACTTACATAATAATATGTTAATGAATATACAAAATTAAATCTAATTGATATATTTTTAAATTACATTTTAGTAAAAAATATTAGTCTTTGTGAAATATTGAATATACCTATAATCTTAAACTTTTTTCATTATTTTATATTGTATTTTGTATGTCCCGTATGTACGGCACATAGTTTACACAGTATTTAGCGTATAACGGTTCGAAAACACTTTGATAATATGTTAATGTTTTATTCATATATTTAGATTTTATTTTAAAATAATCTGGTTTATTTTAACGCCATACTTAAAATGTTCTCTAATAGTTCCTACATATTGTATTTCAAAATATATATAATGTAGTCGTTAAATAGACCTCTCCATACATAATTCATCCGTTTTATTCATATGTTTGGAGATCTCTGGTGTATATTTTTAATAAATACTGATTTCTTATACATTTTGCTATTGTTATTTACATATGTATGTCTGTCTACCTATTTAAATATTTTATATTTATGTGTAGTTTATAGATGTTCCCTTAACACGGTACTTATTCATATCACGAATAAATTTGAAAATATTTAGCTTCCATTTATTTAATTTTTCAGCTTCAAACTGCATCCCGCACATGGCAGGGTAGGCAGAGGGAACCTGGGAACCTAATGTTAAGACACTGTTGAGTTCAACTTACTACTACTCGAGTAGGAATTGAACTCTAAACCTGTCGCATTTACAGTTATGTGCGTGTGCCTCTGCGCCACTCTAAATTATATTTTCTATTGAAGTAGTACGTTTAGATACAAAGTATAAAGTTTAACGCAATAAGCGACTACGCAAAGATATTGTTTTATTTATCCTTTAACGTAAGTTATATGACGCAACGCCCCTGCATTAATTTATAAATAAGATGAAAACGTCTGAACTTAAGTACTGATTTGTATTTGTGTAAATAATATGATAGATTACATATAATAACCATTATTAATTAAATAAATAATTACATATAATCACATAAATTCTGGCATTAAATTGGGTAAGCGGAGTTAATTTACTGCTAGGCCACACTTTATCATTTTTCCACTTATTCCTTAGATAATGTGTATTGACCGGCGTAACTCGGACTTTTATTTGGTTAATTTAGTTTTAATGTTTAAACTAGAACTATTTCTTTATAATGGTGTATAAATTGTTTTATGACAACATTTTTATAGGTACATAATTCTCTGGTAAGTACTTCTTGAAATTGTTTACTTATTTCCTCTTTGATGTATTATGTAATTTCTTATTTTGTCTCATAAATAAACCCCGCTCCTGCTCTTTACTTTCTGTCCATTTCTTGAAAACAGATTAACATTGTGCTGGCGAAAGGGAAGCGGGCACTTTAATGGAAATTACGAACTTACTTACTTAGAATTTACTAGGAAAATGTTCAAATAATTAATTAATTAATTAACTTATTCCGTCATGACATGAACGCAGCTAATAATAATATTACAAAATGAGAACTCAATCCTTTGGTTCATCCTTCTACGAGAGATTTAATACAGGTAAATCCATTTTTTATCAACATTACTTATTTACATTCATTTGAAGAGTAATATTTTTTTAGTTATTACACTTCTCATGAAACAATAATATTAACACAATGCCTCTTTTTATTGTCATTAATAAAATTTATGCACTTTTTGCATTTCAACTAATATCTTTTATAAATTCAACGTGTAAAACAAAAAAAAATCAATATTTTTTTTGTACAAGATATAAAAGGAGAGGAAAATAAAAACTATTTTATAGATTTATTTCTTTATTTTATTTCGCATAAGTGACATTATTAATACACTGAGATACTCTGTGATTATAATTTAAGTACAGTTCCACAGCTTCTGATAAATATTCATATCTTAATTTAGCTTCATGATAGATGTACTAGAACTAGGTAATGTTTTAACGAATCAATTCCACTTGATTTGCAAAAGTACTTTTTTTGATGTCAAAATTGATTTTTCAGTATCGAAATGAAATATGACGGGTCACTTTACTTTCGCAAAATAATATATTCATTTTATACTTAATATAGGTTTAGATCACAAATTACTTTTGTACCAATTGCCGATGTCGATATTCACTAATAGTAACACGTACGTAGTGTTTCAAATCTATAAATGCGTATAACCCTAGAGGCAGTGATTTGTGGGTAGTTTGTGACGTAGTACAATACAATATGCATGGATAATGCGTACAATAAGAAACAATACAATACAAGAAACATTAACAAATTTCACAATCACAAGGAACAAACTCACAACATTAAACTGTTTGCTAACAGATAAGATAACAATCATTTGCTAATTCATATATAGGTAACCACGTTAAAGGCCCGCCCATACCGGATTTCTAGTAATATGTTTATAATTCAATTCAATTTAAAAGATATTTAAGGTACCTTTCGCGGTCCACATGTCACATATAGATCACGTGTCATTGGTGGATACCGTTGACTATCAAGAATTTGTATTTGTATTTTTCATTATTTAATAATTGCGCCAAGACAATGCTAAACCGCGGTGACCACAAGAAAGAAAAATGCGCTATTGCCTTTAATGCCATTATGCCGTTATTGTAATATATTTCGTGGTTCTGTGCCATTACAATTTTTTTCAATTTCATTTTGTATGGTGAACTAGTGAAAATTCAAAAATTCAGGTGACAGCGAAATGATTGAAATAATTTCACAAAGAAAAGTGAAACAATTTTTGATAATAATTACATATATAATATATATCTTTTCATGATTAACTGAAAACAAAGAAGATCTACATTCGTTTTTTTCGTAATAAACAGATTGGTAAAAATCACAAGTGTAGACGGCGCCTAACATTTAAGGTTTTATTGCTTTATCGCACGGTTAAATACAACAATATTTGTATTCAAACATAAATGTTCACTAATCCAATATTTAATATTATGAAAGAACCGCCGCAACTTTGATAGTAGACAAAAAACCCAAATCTTTTGACCATCGGTACTTTAAATAATGACATCTGCTTATCGTGAAGGTTAACAAAATATAGAAAAAAACATGAATAATAATGTCGTTTTTTTAATAAATTTACTGCAATTTTAGTATTGCTGTTTGAACAATAACAGTGTTTTTTGTAACCGGAAACATACATATAATTGTCATATTACATAAGATTTTGAAAGCAACTAGAAAAAATTATAATTGTTGATTCGATTTGTAAGACAATCGCGGCAAAAAGGGTAGTAGGTCTATATTATAATGAATTATAGTGTTTTTTTTTTAATTTCAGATCTTTTTATAAAATATACGTGCATTGTAACATATTGAGACCATGATTAAAAACTACAGACATTTTATTTTATCGATGTTCAAAACAAATTCGTATATCATAAAATATTAGGTTCGCTTATATATAAAAAATACCAAAGAAACAATATGGTAATTAATTATATCAAACCATAAAGTTACAAAACACACCGACTGGTTATATTACAAAAAAGGTGACTGACAGCAGAACATACATACAATATGTTAATTATTAACTAGTATTAATTTTTTACAACTGTTGTTCTATTAAAGGAATATCACATAAGAAAATGATTATCATTTCATAGCAAGGTTAATCTTACAAATTGTCCCATTTTGCACCTTCTGAAGGATTGCAGAAGACCAAATTTCGTAAATAAGATTTCCGCATACAATTTAATCGTTTTAATAACTTCTTTTGAGAAATGTAATGATATAATTGTTGTATTAAATGAGGGAAAATTATATTAAGACTACGTGGCACGGTAATCAGTAAACAAGGCATTTAAGGTCAGACATAAGTAGTAATAATAGTATTGATCTATAGAGATAGCATAAAAAAATATATTTTAGGTCAGGGGCAAATCTACTTATGTTGCCAAAATTCCAATAGTTTCTTAAAGGATTTTTCAAAAACTTAAATCAAATTTTGTTAAGACCGAAAAAAACCTAGGCACAATATTAACAGATTAAGAAAAATATATGCATATTGTCCAAAAAATATAAATTAAGAATGAAATGACGATCGATAGTTTAGCTAAATCTGGCTTATTACATTATTGTATTAAACATGCGACTGTACTACAGGATATTTATAGATATATAGAATATTTTTAAGGAGGTTTTGGAGCACCTAATGATATGAGACTCCTTTCTCCATATTATATATGCTTCACTATTACAATGGATAACAACAACAAATGAATAAGTCGCTAATAATGTCTAATATTATATTAAATGCAGATTAATTCGTAATTCATCTAAAATCTAGCAAAATGGAAGCTTTTTGTGTGATATGGTGTTTCGTTCTCATTGAGCAAAAGTTAAACAGTACTCCTAAGTTCAATGATTAATTTTAACATGCCATAAAAATATATATAATTATTTGACCCAATCGTACGTATGTAATATTTGTTAAGCTTCACGCTCTTTCCCGCATATTACAGGGCAGGCAGAGGTTGGAAATATAATTTTTGCAACGTTGGCCGCGCTGTATTCTTACCATCATGTCGCATCCACAATCAAATCCTCGGCATTACGCCACAACGGACTCAATGTATTATGGTATATATTTTTATGACAACAAAAATTAAACTAGCTCTAGCTGTAATAGATTAAAGAGAACGTCTAAAACACGCCATGTGATCAAACTGTGAGGAAAATTGTAAGCTTATCATTACTGCTGCTAGGTTTTTTATTTTATTTAGGTGTCATTATTTTAGTTTTAGAACATAAATCAAATTAATAATTAAAATTCAGTGAGTTTTAATAAGATTTTGAAAGAAATTGAAATATTTTGTTATAAGGAAACGAATACGGTGACTTTTTAGGTTTCAAGTGCAGAATAAATTTTGAATGTGGGTTACCACATTCAAAATTTGTTCTCACAACTCAACTAACTCACCGAAATATTAAGTGTATAGAATAGACAGATAAAGTTTTTGTAATGATATCGTGTTCTTTCAAAGAGTATATATACATATTTATATATTGCATATTAATATCATGCAACGTTATACGTTATTATGCAGTTTATAGATGTAATTTTATATTCTTTGTAGTCTAATTAATAGAGAGATAAATAGCTCTAGGGTAATTCACTATTACATAAACTTTTAGTAAACCTTAAAGCTTGCTAGACCTTACTTCATTTACTTTTGTTATTAAAGAGAAATAAGTTTACATTTTTAATATACATTAATATAAAAAATACATTTAAAAATATTTAGAAAAATGTTTTTTCATTTCGGCTAGACAAGGGTCTAGGCTATCGGTGGCTAGGGCTCCAAAGGGAGGAACCTTCTCATATACTTCAATTCCACAAGGCTGTATGGGAAAGCAAGTTGTTGGCGTATTATTTTGGCTTAGCAAGATAAGAACGACCAGAGACAATATGTCTGAGGGACTCCCCAGGTCGATGACACGCCCGGCAGATGTCGATAGTGCCATCTTTCATAATATGTCTCTGGTAGTTCCGTGTCTTGATAACTTCGTCCATAATTGTACAGACAAAATTTTCAGTTTCAGCGAAAATATCCCGATAATTAAGATAAAAATAATTTCTGTATTGTCCACATCCGGGCCATTAGGGCTCTATGGAATCTGCTATGCACCTTGCTCTTCCATACAGCCATGCGATCAGAAGTAGTAAGTACTACAGGCCGACGCCAGTTCTCTTTGCCCAAGGAAAGAGGAGTAAGGCCTTTGTCAACTGTTACCACATCCTTTGCATATCCACGATAGATATTATGTTATTCATTTCTTTAGATGCTGTCCCTAGTAGTTTTTAAATACCACCAATTATTTCTCACCTAATGCAAGGAGTTGAGTTCAAAAATATTGATTGATGTTCAATTATAATTTTGGTGTAACATATGGGTATATATCTATTTTAACCTTACGTGTCTATTAGTGTAGCTTGTATATGTATTAACTAAGGATCGAACTAACAATTTACTTCATTGAAAGCCAAGCAGAAGCGTGAATATGAATTATTAAAAGTAATTAAAGAAATAATAGATTCTCTAACAAATGTTTAATTGCTCATCGTTTGTATTGGGTACGTGTTCTAGGTAGCCTTGGATAGTCTGTCGTAAGCTTAATTGCCTGTCTTTGGTGGATTACGAAACGGCTTTGCAATTATCAGAGACATTCATTGTTATATTTCTTTATGTGATTATATAACATCTGATTTTGATAAAATTCCGGAAGGTGTGGTTGTAATGGAATCTTGGTATTATTGTATTTAGTTAGGTGGTATGTTCTATAGTAGAAGAAGTTCTATAGTAGAAGTTTAAGATAAATGAAATAATTGTTGTGTTTATCACCTCGATATTGATTTATTTATTTGTTTAATAGTATTACTAAGTTTTAATAGTATTACTTTTACAGAAAATTATACGTTTAAAAATATATATACAATAAAATCTTAGATTTAAAAATATCATATACTTACACGGGGTAGTAGTTTAAATTTCCTGCTAATCGTTCCTAACATACATCAAATATATGATATAAAATAAACATTTTAAAGAACATTACAAAAAATATTAAAAAGCAATACAAAATATTTACATAAGTACGTATATAGTGTTATTTAACAATTAAATTTAGGCTTTGTACATTAAAAAATGCTATTAATGTATCTTAATATTAAAGACTGAAGTGTTTGTAGGTAATATGAGATATAAAAAAATATTTTTATATGAACATAGTACATATGCATACGTAGCATTTTGTTTCTTGGTAGTACTGTAGTATTTCAACTTTTAATAGACTAAGCGAAAACTATCTATACTTTAGATTTTATATACTTTAGGTTTTATTTTTTATTTTTATACCATTATCTCTTAAGGTTTTTTTTTAAATTCTAACGAAAATTTGTTTAAAATATTGACATTACTTCATTTATTTAACAAAAGTAGAGCAGTAACCATAAACATATTCTGAGTTTTCATTTTTTAATTCACCGCTATCATTCACTACTACATATTTTTACGGAGAGAATGACAGGGAACCTTTGATCTTTACTTTTCATTGTCTATTAGAGAGTAGCATAAACAAGCGCCTATATTTAAATTGTAAAAGTTTCTCTAGAAGGATTCAAACTTAATATGTGTGTCAGATCCGGCTCAACTATACAAGAAAAGTATTTATCTAAATTTACGTTAACATATTAATTTTATTATTAAAAGGCCGTCATGGACCAGTGGCACAAACGTGTGACTGTAACTCGACGGTTATTGGTTCGATGACCACTCACGGGAATGAATTATTATTTAACCTTATTAATTTCTAAATAATTATGCACATTTGTATGTATAATAAAATATAGTTAAAAATAGTAGTCGCTAAGCAAAAAGGGGGTCATAGAATAAAGTGCAATGTTGATAACCGCTGATGATTTGTACGGATGTTCTTATTGAGGTGATTTAGCGTAGCCGTGTCTATTTTAGTTCGTATACAACTGTGTACTCAATAAAAATACGTAATAAAAATATTACTTTGGATATTTTGGCAAGGCTTTTAGTTAGAAAAAAATATAAATTACTTTAAACCTTTTTAGGAAGCCTTAAAATATCTTTAATACAATAGAAAATAAAAGGTAAAAGTATGGGTTTATAAATTACTTAAAATAAGAATATATTTATTATTTAAACCATTCAAAGAAGAAGAGAAGAGCTCCTAAACTAAATCTTTTATGTTATAATACAAGACAAGAACAAAAGCAATACGAGTAAGGATAACAAAAGAGAATATTCAAATTGTTTGGTCTTAACAGAAAAAAATAACTAGTCTTAAACTCTTAATTTTAATAATTTGCATCGTGAAAGTATGGTTGCTATTTAAAATGTGTATTGTTTTATTATGCATTTTAAAAATTAAAATTAGCCATTACTACCTGCCTTATTCCAAAAAAATTCTTAAGAAGCCCACATCTTCTATGAATTTTTTTTTGAGGAGATTTTTTTAAATACAAAGTGAAGGATAACTAGCTGTTCGCTATACTTAAAACAACTCCTACGTCATGTTGAAATGAATCATTAGGATAATTTGTTTCGTTGGTTGCTATATTTGAATAGAGTTGTAAAATATAGCATTGTATCTTGATTTCGTATATAATTATTACATTAATATAATAAATGCATATACTTGTTGATATTACCTTCATTATTTAAAATGTTAAAAAATATTTTGTGTTAGTCATTGAATAAAAAATTAATATATTTTTTAAGGAAAGTAGTAAGTAAACATTCTACAATTATCAGTTTCGAGATTGTTACAATACAAAATTTTTTTGGTGAAATTTTTGGGCTCGAAGGTAAATTTATTATTAAAACAAAGGTAACGTGTGTGGCTTTTAAAATAATGACAAAACAGTCATACAAAAATCTATTTAATTTTGTCAAGACAAAAAATAAGTCTCAAAACCTTTCAAGTATTGATTATGAATGCTATTATTATGCTTAAGTTATTAAGAAATACAATGTTACTCATAAATACATAGTTTCAATCTATAAATTACGAGAAACTTGTATTTACAGGTTCGTGGTGTACCAAAGCTGTGTTGGCACACTTGCCTCATATGACGATTATAGTAAGATGCTAAAATATAGTTTGCGATTTGAATAAATTAAACTAGGAAGTATCTTCGTCTCTATAAGACTGTAATATAACCAAAAAATAGTTATGTAAGGAAGACATTCAGCAACGGTAATAGTTACGCAACGTTATTATAAAATAAGCCGTAAAAAGTATAAAATATACTTAAATATGTTAAAATGGTATATATTATAAGTAGAGATACAGGTGTATATCTCACTGGTTTTCTTTTTTTCAATATTGTATATTCAGTTGTGCTTTCGATAAATGAGTTAAGTCAATTAAAACTATAAATCTAGATTTTTTCTAAAATCTGTTGTGTTAGCGCTAAGCAACGAATTTGTTGCAGCAATTTTTGCAGCAATAATTTTAGAAAAACAGAAATTTTAGAGCGAATGTTTTTCTTTGTGGTAAATGGCAACTGCGCTGTTTTTTAAATATTTTTGAAATATCTTGAAATAACGTTAAAATATTGTAGTTGTTATTTTTGCAGTTCCTTGTTTCGTAGTTATGATGCTCTAACTTTATTATCCAATGATATTTTTATTGAAATATTAAGTTGTTTGTCCCTGGTTTGATATGATAAA
>FAPJ01017943.1:0-13661 GCA_001485985.1 Heliconius ethilla aerotome | reverse complement strand
GGCGGTGGCGGTGGCGGTGGCGGTGGCGGCGGCGGGGCCGGGGTCGGTCGGTGGGTCCATCAAACAGATCGGGCGCGCGATAGCGTCTCCGGCGGGCGGGCGCGGGCGGTGTGTTTCGCATTACGATATTGGCCACCCCGTCAATTTTATACGGATAGTGGATAGTGGCGATGGGGTGCCGCGTTTTTGCTGATTGAACACTCATTCAATTCTGTATTCAACTATCTAAAATACTTACAACAAAGTTACAGCAATGAAAATTATAAAAAAAAGAGAATACATTTCTAACCTTCTTGGAGTCGGGATCTTATACTCCAATTCAATTAACATCAACCATCAGGTATTTACATACCGTCTACTATTGTCATATACTCATAAGTAGAATCATCCTAATCATTTATAATATCCATCAAGGATAAGATAAATAACAGGAAATATAAAATTAAATAAATGAAAACAACACAAGATAAAGGGAACATATAAGTGTTAAATATTAACGAAGCATAATTATTAGTACGGAAATAAAGTGCTGCATAATAGGGCGTAAACCCCTCCACTATTAGGCTTATTTGGCGCACTTTATTACAGATCATAAATATACTGTAGGTAGGTGTGACGGAAAAAATATATACCTATTTTTTTTTATTTGTGAACGTTTGTTACATCGATACTAATGTCAGTGTTAAATTCCATTTGTAATAATATTATTATATATTTCTGGTGAATACTAAGGTAATAAGAAAATGTAATTGAATACTATACCATAAAACTTTGATAAGTAAATAACTGTAGCAAATGGCGGTCTAATTACCTGTAACAACAAATAATATTTTATTAATATAGAGAAGTACCAACTGATGAGTTTAGTGCCCTGCAAAGGATCGATAGAAGATCGTGGAGCCGATCATGCAAGTCATCGGGGTCGTCAACATTATGTTTTGACGCACTGTATAATGACGTCAACCTGACGTAGTTGATTTTCTGTAGCGAAATGTTTTGAAAGAGACAGTTTTATTTATTTACTGTTATTTTAGTAATAGAATTGAAATATTTATTATAACTGACACGCAAATGTATTTATAAAAGTTTAAAGATTTCAAAGCGCTAGTAAATAAATCAAAAGCACATGATTTACGTATCCATCTATGTGAGTTTATATTAGGTCATCTTAATGTTAATACATAGAAAGATTATTTTTAAATCATTATAATCATCAATTAAAAATACAATTCTTAATTTCAAAACATATCATAACAAGGGAAGCCTCTCCCTACGCCCGCGCTCCTAAGCTACAACAACAGACTAATCGCGTGAAACGCATCGATGGGATCTCACCGCTCGACTCGCTACAGTGCTTAGATTTGGTTTTGTGCTAAGTTTCACTATCGAACAATTTAGTTAATTAAATCTTAATTTTATATATTCAAAATATTTTTCTCCTATTCATAACTTTAAAATGTTTTTTTGTACTTTAGTATCAACGACCTTCATAATAAAATCATCTAAATAAAAGCAGCGTTCAACAAATATAATAATCGATCTTTATAGTTTCTAAAAAAACATAACTCTACTAATATCATGGGTAAGCGTAATCCGCCCGCATCCTGCACCCTCGCGTCACACACCACTTAAAGGCATCGGCCAGCTCACACGTATTGCATTATAAACTTTATCATTAGCGGCTCAGGAACTTTCAGAATACGTACGCGCGTAGCACTAGCAGTCCCCGCGACGGTCAGAGCTTGTGACAATGGGAAAGTTATTCCGGGATAGCGGCGGACTAACTATTGTTTGTATTCCTAGCAATAGCCAGTTAATAATTATCGTACATAAAATACGTATGATGCCTGTAAATCTGTTGTCAAATCGTGCATTGCTACGAATATTTTAGCAATGAATTTCAATTAAGTACTCTACGTATTCATAAAAAAGTCAGATAATAAACGACAAAAAAAAGAATATAACACGACATAATAATATTAATTAAAATAATTATTATTTAATTTCATAAAAAATGAAAGCTCTCGGTAAAGTGTCAATTACAAAATTTTACCAATTATATAATCTGTAATTGCAATAATGCAATATTGCAGTTTATAGCCAATATTCATTGAACGCGTTCATAGTAAAAGGGGATGATTGTAAAAATTTGATAAACGAAGCGTCCGATAGGGCTGTTTGGAAATTAATATCATTAAAATTTATTCCCTCACATTAGAGGGTCCCCCCTCCCGGTAGGGGTCGTGGGGCAGCAGCGCCCTCTCACCGCTTCCGGGACGCCGACGGTTTGTATACGTAAACACGTTATAAATTATCTTTCGCTTCGTAGATTGCAATGAAAAAACATATCATATTGTGCTATGAATTGTTTACACTAAATATACACATTAATATTCTTATTACGAAGGAAAACTCTCGTTGTATTAAAAGACGCGAATCTTGTGGTGAGGTTTGCTTTTATATATAGAAATATCAATAAGTAGACAAAGAACAGGAGCACTAGGAACCGAAGTAAGTACGCAATACGACAAAAAATACAAAGCGACCGGCGGCGGCGGGAGGATATTTCTTAGCGAATGTGAGCGTCGATATCTGTCTAGAGGAATTCGAGAATCTCATACAACACTATAGCTGTAGATACTTTTAACCTCACCATAATTACAATTCAACCCTAGACATAATTGAAATGTAAAAAAATAAAAATAAAAATATATAAATGAAAAATCTTAAATTAATTAAAACGTAAATATCGCAATATAACGTCAAAATGTGAACTAAATATACTTAAATTAAATATTTAATTAGAAATCTTTGGGTAACTCATAGACATAAACCTATATTCTATTAAGGGTATAAATAAGATATTAAAATGAAAAATAACAGCGTAAGTTAGCGCGGCGCATACGAGCCATGGCAACAAATCTCCACAAACATATTGTTATTGAGGAATATCGATTACAAAAACAATAGATTAGATTTAACGATACCCATGTATTTCAAATAAACAGCATCTATATTATTATTGTTATCGATACTTAACCGTGCACGAAGAAAAAAACTTTTGTGTAAAATGCTAATTATACGTGTAACCATGTGGGTACATGTAAATAATTCTATCCTACTAATATTATAAATGTGAAACTTTGCGATGATGGATGTTTGTTCAACTTTGACGTAAAAATTAGTAAACTGATTTAGATGAAACTTTATGGTACTATAATAGTTGATATATCAGATTAACAGATAGGATTTAGTATGTAAATATTTCGATAATTTGGCTAATATAATAAATAGTTTAAGCGGGCGAAGCCGCGTTTAGGTCGCTAGTATTTTAATAAAATATTCATAAGCAACTAAGTGTACGCGTTCGTTGCTTTGCCGAAATTCTGTTTTGGATTATTAGGAACGTGATGGGAATGTTCAGGAGTCTTAGATACATTTTTATGCAAGCTCCTCTATTTGTGAGTCGGTATTCAAACGTTTCAGTCACCAACAGCGGATCGAGAGCCGCGTCCCAATTCGAGGCAGACGACTGCTGCATTCTGGGCCGATTGGGCAACCGTCGCGTCGGCGGCTTGACGAATTGATTTAAATCAACAATGCTGTTTTACCTTATTTACGTGGAGACCGTTTCATTTTTTGATTTAACTAATGAGTATTGATCAGTAAATGAATACAACGCTAAACAAATGTAAGGATAAAAAAATCTTAATAATATACAAAACAACACACAAGCAACTGCCTATATAAATAACCTCACACCTAACAAAATGCACCTATTTTAATTTTTACATTAAACACAAACACAAAGTACATTTAAGCTACATAATCTCATTGAACACTCGAAAAAAGACGAAAAAAAATGAAAACAAACAAAACTATTTATTTACCTCGATCCCACAAAATACTAAGCCGAAACCCTAACACATAATAAAAAAAAAAATTCTCTACATCACTGCAACAGTGCGGCGGCGTACCGCTAAAAGCGTCCGTCTATCGATAAAACGGAAAAGAAAGAAAGAGAAAAAAAAAGAAGCAAACGTTTGAAACGCGAACAATGTTGCCGAAGATAAAAAGAAATGCAGCCGTGGTGCCCGCGTTCAACACGAGATCGTGCCTGAGCGAAAGTTGCGACGGCTCAAATCAGATGCTCGAGAGAAATCCCGGGTCTCCGCTCTCTCGATACGCTGACGACGACGTAACGATCGAAACAACAATTAGCACTAACCGGGAATGTCACGCGGCGCGCCGCACTCTTGAAAACTCCGCTTAAATTAATTTTTTCTTTTCAGAGGAAAACATTTTTATTTTCAGGTGCATATCCTTTAATTCTTACATTAAAAGCGTTTGATTTATTTATTGATTTACAACGGCGTTGAGAACGAAGCACATTAGCTTTAGAGTGGTTCCACGAGTCAATTGTCGTGTGACTGCACTCAGGCTATTTCTGTCCACGCCGTCCCGTTTTGGACCAATATTGGACCGGACTGATATAAATAAATATAATTGGGAGATGAGTGGGAAAGGAGGAAACAGTAACAATGGTATGCTCTATTGGTATATGGTATATTTTTGGACATTTGTTGAGTTAAATATAGACTAAGCTGCTGAGATGGAGGGTGGCTGCGAAAGGAAAATGTCATTCAAAATGCAATATTAAGCAATAAAGTAAAACAGCATCATCTACCCACATATCGGCTGATTTAAGTTCGTTAGATGTACACCGGACAATTGTGATTGAAGGGAAATGATTTAACAGTTATCTGGGACGGAACAGACGGATCTATTGTGATGAGCTGGCAACCAGGATATCTTAAATTATTCTATTGCAAACCAACAGATTACATTTAACTATTAATATTTGTAGTTAAGGGATTTTCGACGAACACAGGATGTTGAATGACCTACTGTTGAGATATCTTAATATACATATTTTCTTACATACGAATAGGTATATATATATTGAACATAAATATCACTAAAGCTTAAAGTAAAAGGTTGTTTCGCTTTTATTAGTGCTTATTTGCATACAGGTCCAAAATAAGTAGCTTTCCAGTAAGCCTTTTGAAAAGTTCAGTATTCAATGATGTAATTTTATAAACCGAGAACAATATCGAGCCCAGGGCGGGATCCGGTCACTCAGAGTTTATTGACGACATGTTTACGACCACTCTAAAGTATGACTTATGAAAAATAAATGTCTATAAAAATAAATGTCTATAACTTTGCTCTACAAGGAAAATGTATTTTAAATTATGCATATTACATTTGTACATATAGTTTCAAATCTTTTCTCTATTATATTTGCAGTATTTTTTTTTTATTTTAATTTCAATGTTGGAAGTGTGTGGAAGCTGGAAATATTTATAGGTGACACTTTAAGTAAACAGAGGAATGTAAAAGGCATTGAGCACAGCCGCAACGGTCAAGAATACGTTTATTGCTAGCGTTATTGGAAAATTTACTTCCGCGTTCTTTACACAGAACACCATTACTATTAAAATAGTAATAGCTTGTTAAACGAATTACACAGTCGTATGAAAGAAAGCATATTTTTACTGTAACAATTTCAATTAAAGTAGTTTGTAATTGCAATTTAAAATGTTGTGTGATTATTATGAGTGATTTTTTTTATTTTCGTTTGTAAAAATATCATTCTATTTAGCGTTACACTGTATCCCGCACATAGCAGGGTAGACAGGGGGAAAACACTTCCTTTCTCCACTTTCTGCGAAATTCAGGAGGTATTGAGTGTTGAGTGGCGTAACTGCACGCCGCGTTTTGATTTTCGATATTAGAGCGAAGAAATGGCAATATAAATGTAAATAAATATTTCATTTTCTCGAGTGGGGATTGAACCCAAAACCTGTCGCGTTTACAGTCACACGCTTGTGCGTCTGCGTCACGTCTAACCTCTAAAACAACCCTCTCAACAATACAATAAAACAGGCCATGTTTACCGCGGTTAGGTATATTATAGTAAAATTTTAACCCCAAAGTAGTAGGTGGGCGCGTTGAATAAATGAATAATGGCACTCGAAGGCGCTCGCGCGCGGCATACCAATCTATCCGGGGGATGCTAATAATGTCACTCACATTTTTCAACGGCCACTCCGTCGCTAAGATCCTTCTCTATCGACGTTCCACGTCGCGCGTCGTTCACGTGCTTCTTATAAAACGGTTTTGTTTTGTAGCTCATATATTTTTTGTAACGGAATTTTACATTTACTAAAATATTATATCAATTTCTATTAAACCACATTTTAACCTAGTGTTAAGACACTCCGTTCCCTACTTTCTGTCGAATAAAAAGTGGAAAAAATTAAAAAAAATTCTTAAAAAGACCTATAGCTATATCAAAAATAAAAGGTCAAATAGTCAATGGACGCTATTATAGTCCATATACCACAGTATCAAGACTGCCAACAATCCAATAAGCATCCTCGCGGCCCCCCAGGCCCCAGATTCCTATTCCATTAGGTGTCGTCACGGCGCGCAATTTGCAAATGAAAACAACTTATTGAAATTCTTTCCCGCGTCGCACCGCTCGCGGCGGCGCATCGCATAGAGGAGAGGACGCAACTTACTCAAATTAAAATGCTTTAAAGGATTCTCACGATAACTCCTCATCAGTTACATGAAAAATATTTAACGAATAATATGCTAATGAGTACGAAACATGAAACATTGCACAAAAAGAGGCAACGAGAAAGGAAATTATTAAAATGATTTGTCAAAATATAAATGTTTTAATATATTTTTTTAACTTGCTTTTGTAGCTGTTTTCACTTTTTTTTGGAGAAATGTAATTTTAATTGCAAGTATTAAAGATGTGATTCATAAACCATATTACTATCGTATGCCTATATAACAGTGCATAGATAAAGAAAAAAATATAAAATACAATAATTATAGTTGTAAATAATTAGAGTATCGAATATATTTAATCCCATAATGTCATTGGCGTCGCAGCGACGCGACGCGAACGTGGCGGACCGCAACCTCGTCTTATGTTACTGAATCGCTTTGAACTACTGCCTACTGCCCACTGCCCACTGCCCACTCGTAGCGACCATTTCTGACCTAAGTTTTACAGACACCTACTACTTCACTTAATTACGTTAACTTTTCAAGTTATATAGAACGATATAGAATTGATAAGTACAAATTAATTGTTTTGTATTCCAGAATAAGGCGGAGAGTGGAGAGCGGAGCGTCGTAACACTATACTCCCTCCCCAAATCCTACTACATGCGAGCGACATGGTGAAGCTTTTTAAAATACTTTTGTAAAATTATTATAATAGTTAAGTTATGTCAAAACGACGGTATTAGCTGCAGCTTTTCCATGGAAGGAGTGGCGCGGCGAGGCGCAATTACCCCGAATGTAACCCCCATAAACCGCGAGCGATTATACCATTACACGTTTAGCATTGAACATTGGCTGTGCTCGACAACGCCCGGGTGGAGAATAACGTGCATGCGCCGGGGATACTTAGACGGCAGTCGTAAAGCAGTTATAATAGGCGCAGTGCGGAAACACTGCTTTATGGGGGTCCCCGAAACACGTAACGTGCGCTCTGAATCGATTATCGTATAGTTATTTCGGCATTTGAAACGGGTCACGGAATAAAAATTATTTATGAATCGTAAAATGTGCTATGTTACACAGTACCTACACGGCGGGTATCAATCAAATGTTTTTGTTACGGTCGAATTGATCAGTTAGGTACCCGGGCTCATGAGGAAAATCGTTCTAAACAGAGACGTATTTTTGCAAAAGAAAGTTTGTTGTTTGTTCTTATTACTTGTGTGCGAGTGAAAGTGTGATTTTTTTTCAATTAACCCCAATTATTTGATTGAAAAAATACTATTTAAACGAAATAATTCAATAATGTATAAAGTATATATCTTTTGTTAGAATTTCTACTTAAATCAGAGAAAAAAAAAAACAAATTTAATTATTGCTTTTATAAATAAAAAAACATTCAGTGTGTGAAAAAGTAAAGGCTATCAAAACACCTTCAAACTTAATCCAACTTATACTATCTATAAACACAGAATATGGAAAAAAGATTCCAAAGACGCGACGATAATTATAGCATTTGGCACCCCCAACCTCTTTGTCTGTCTGTGTTGTTGAAAATTTTAAGAGCACAATTGTTAAAATTAAAGTATTCTCTATTTTGTTTTGCTTTATTTTTCTGAATCTAGCTCAAAGTGAACGATTAAAATGAATTGGGGGAAAAAAAAGACACAAGTAAACTACTTTAACCGTTATGAAGATGTGGGTCAGATGGACGGGAAAAAATTAACGTACGGCGAAGTTGATTCTTTTGATGTCGCCGTGCAACATACGAGGTGGACGCGAAGGTAGATTACTTGAACATGCGAGTTGCGCGTGTTACAAAAAATAATATCAATTTTGCGATGAAGAAAACCGCCACATCAAAATCTTATTTCCTCTGGGATCGCGGAGTTATTATAAGAAAACCATATTTACTACGTCATACTTTTGGTTTTAGTTTACTTTTTAATTGACATCGATTTTAGTAATATTTGGAATAAAAAAAATACATGTTAAAAATCGTCTTCATAACATACATAATCATTTTTTATTTATTTATTTATTTTACTCATATAAAACTAAAAGTCCAAAAATATTTATGTTTTGTCATGTTTTCTTGTAGTTTTCTATAATTTAGTTTCCCATAAAACAGTCATTCATAAACAAAACTAAAACAACACACATACATCCCCAGTACAGGGTACCGTAACTATCCGCACAGACGGGACCCTTGCGCGGGGGGACGCGTGGCTCCCGATCAGATCACAGGGGTCCACAGCCAGTCGCGTGTGCATAATGCAGGGCCCCGAGTCCCCCGCGACGCCGGCGTCAACGACCCACAGTCAAGGACGCGCCGGAGTAATGACATCGCACGGCAAGCACCACGCTAGCGATGGGACGAGTAGATTGCTCTTTATTTTGTTTTTTTTTTTCTGTTACGTATGTAGATTTATTTAGTGCGTATAAAATAAACTTTAATATTGAATTAGAAAAAATATTTCATTTCTTTAAGATTCACCGCGATATTTAAATAATTTAAATTCAATTATTTTTTAAATCTTTGCCTAAATCCTCTTGGGAAGCGTGTTGGAAAAGTTGAAGGTGAGAAATAATTAAAATAAGGCCAAGAGCACTCAGTCGTTGCAGTTTGAATCCAATAACTTATTATATGACTTTTAATTGAGTAAGTTTTCTTCTTTGGGAGCGAAGATGTTTTGAGCTTAAATTATTAATATAGTTGGAATGTCTTGTTTTTAGATTCATATAAAATAGTTTCTTGGCATTTGATAAAAGTCACGTAAACGATGTGTGAATGTTTGTCTAATTGCGTATAGCGAAATATTATTCATTTTATCATTTTCTTGTAGATTATTGTTTAACTTCATATTCAGTTGCTTTAACTAGTGTAAGTATTTAAGAAATTTCTTTGTTCTTTTTTCTCCACATTAATTTTTATTAATATTCCAAGTTAGTGACAAGAGCAAACCAACCACCACTACAGAAAGCACCCTCGAGCCGAAACTTGTAACGGAAGAGTCATAAACTCGTAATGCATTAAAAGCATACATAGATGCATGCATGCAAACCTATGCTATTGTGGCAACTATTCAAAGTACATCACGTTTAATTGAACGGCTTTGTCGTGCACCAACTATACACAGCGAAGCCTCAGCGTGGCACTTGAAACCCGATAGCCTAAGGGATGGCGCACCGCGCACCGCGCACGGCGAGGGAACGAGATGCGGTGAAATACACGTTACATGCGAACGGTTGGTTCGAGACCCTTGTTTCTATGGTTTTTATTAAGGCTGCGTCGCATAATAGATACTACGTACATCTTGTTGCATATACACCCTCACAGTAGAGTAGGTAGAGGAGGCATTACGTGTTGAGCGGCGGAACCCAACGCCGAGTTTAGATCAGAACGAAGATATGAAAATATTGATGAATAATAAAATTCCTCGAATGGAGATCGAACTCACAACCATCGCGTTACAGTCACACTCTTCTGCCTAAACGCCACGGAACAGCCTCATCTACAGTAAACTAGAGACTAATCAAATTGTACATCGTTACAAACTTAACACCAGTAATTTTGAGTTTGACGTTCAAAAAAAACTAAACGCCGTCGTCTTTTTTTTTGTCGTTATAACAAAATCAGAGTACTTTGACCTCGCGTCTGTTTACACACAAAATGAGTGAATGAATCATAACGCTATTGACTGAGTGAACACAACGCGGCCAACTCTGATTGTCTCCAATCAGTTCCCACAATTCCTTAAGTGTGTTTTTGATTAAATTATGAGGTCCTTGTGGTGCAGCGACGCAAGTAAAACGTAAATAGTGGTTGTTTTTTTTTTCAATTTCCGTATATTGAAATTTGAAACTATATAAACATATTACCTAATGTGCAACATAAGCACCTATGAGTGACTTTGAGAGAGTAATGGTGAAATACTGTAGTAGATAAGGAGTTAAAATTATTATTACAATAAATTGGAAGCATGTCTCTATAAATTTTAAGTTCAAAGTCGAATTATAATAATACTCTTGTTGGTAAAAACAAGTTTCAAAAAATTGTAGGAAACAAACTCACAATCATCGCGTTTACAATCGCGTGGATGTGTACCTGAGCTACAACGGCGTTAATGTATTATTTTAGTAATTTTAAAAAGGGGGAAATTACTGAAATCGTCAAGCACTCCGCGGTCGCGCGCTACAATACCATTTGTACCCACCATAATTACACAAAATCCGACCGACACAAGAGAAACTGTGTATTCGTCACCTCATTTAAAAACGTAAGGCTAATTTCACCAACGAAAACTATAAATTTCGTGTATGATTGAATAACGAAGTCACGCTATGCTCGGCGCCGGCTGGGTAATACCCCTTGCACTAGCTCGCCATATAACTAAACTACTAGATATTGCTTTTCTAGTATAGTTTACACTAATAGTATATTTATCTATGTTAGATAAATACTTGCATTTTATGTATGAAAACACCAAAAGATAAAGATATATATGTATATCTGCAATATCTGCAGATATTATAATATACGCCCTGAATCAATGATATATATTAGATTTTTTAAAATTTTGCATGTAAAAAATTGAAGGACTAATTTAGTCGTCACGGTGCATATAAGACGTCTCGAAGTAATAATGACTTTTGTTCGCAATAGTTGAGGATTCAGCCACCTAATATGGAATAATTATCACATTTAAAATGATGGGGTGTCCTCAGTCTGGCTAGACAAGTGCTGTGATGGATTTCCTCTTTCACTAGACATAATATTTCAAAATTGCCGGAAAGTGGGGAAGGGAGTGGTTTGTCAGTAAGATTTACCGACTTACCGCAAGAACAATGTATGACTAACATTATAACAACAACAAATAAAAAATTTATTCATGAGTAACGAAATTTAGTACCTAGGCTGTAGGTGGGTATGATTGACAATAATCTTTCAACAATAGGCCATAGTAGTGAGTCACATATTGCATGCACCTTGCAACATCAACTATAGCGAAAACTTTTAAGCATTTATCCTTTTGCAATTCGTAACTTAATCTTTCACTTTGTATATATTTTACACTTATAAACTTATTATATAAGTACTCCTCTTATAAGACAACATGAATAGAAAAAAATATATATTCATTCGACTAAAAAAATGGTATCCTATTACAAAGATTAAATAGCAATAGAGCTAGACCAAGTAAAAGGAAATCGAAAATATGATAAACGTTTACCACAAAGCTAAAACTAGCAGTATAAATTCGACCGAGTTTTCATTAAAAACGATTCTGCAAATATCTCCGTGGCGAAAATCATTCGAGGGGGGAAAGGAAAGCTCTGCTTAGGGTTCTATATTTATTAGAATAACGACACGTATTAGGAAAATTAATAATATAATAAATTATAAGGAAACATTTGGTAATAAATGGCTATTGTTATTATCTGCAATGGATCAACGAGATTTATCGTTTACAATTATTTGATTCAATATACGTACGGAAAAATATTAAAATTGCGCGTAGCACTTGAAAACCACCAGTAACAAGATGTTTGTATAAGAATTAACTACACATTTTTTAAAATTCTAAATTCTATTTAATAGGAAATACATTTGTTCGTGCATATATTAATTATCGGCGAGGTCACTAATACTAGTTTTAATTATGATCGATGAAATGTATTTTGTTTTAGAAATAATAATACAAAGCAAAAAATTTTGTGTGTATTTTTACGAATATTATGCGTATGAAATTTGGCACAATTATATAGAGGAGTCCAGACTGCAATAATATTTAAAAAATGCATTAAATTAATAAAATAAATACACAATATATAATTTTAATATAAATTATTTTTTTGTATAAAGTGACATATACGTTGCTATGGCAACGCTGTGTTGTAAGCGTCAATTGTATATAATATATTCTCTTGGTTGAATAAATAAGGAAAATTTAAAATAATGCGCAAACATTTTCTCTACAATATCATATTAAGAAGTCAGTTAACAGAATAACAATTTTATTCAGTTAAAACAAATAGAATAAGGGTAATAAAAAACCAGTTTCGGTGTATGAGAAGATCCATCATGTCCATTCACACGGTCGCACCGAGAAACCTGTTTCCCTAGAGACACCTGTCTCTCGGCCTATGATTGCTGGCTTTTAAGTGTTCCGTGACAGAAAGGATTCAACATCGTTATTCCATAATAGGTTATATCTAGAACAATCCTATGTATTTTTTTTAAATAATGTAAAATTTTTCAAATTAAATATGTTTTAATTGTTAAATGAAAATATTAAATTTTAATGATGGTATTCTCTAGCCTCTTGTTAAGAATATCAACTTATGTGCAACACTCCATAACTCTATCTAACATAATAAAAAACAAAAAAAAACACATCTAATAAAAATTAACCAAAATCTATAACACAGACGCGAAACAGTCAATCAAGTATTACAAAAAATAACGCATTTAAGACAAAACTAAACGGATTTTATTTAATAGATAAGAAATTGTAAATTAATTACTTTTATTAGTTGCAGTAGACTAGTATTGCTATTACTTCGGTGGCACGTAATTTCCCCGGGGGGTGGCCGGGACCGTGAGTCCTCAGTCCTGCGTCGACGCGGTGGTTGGACGAAAGCGGTTCTTATTGTTTAAGTGGTTTCTTTAATTATATAATTTACTTTTTTCGTACAACACTTTTCATTCAAGATTGCATTGTGTATGAAAAAAAGTTTGAAGCGTGTTCGTGTTAAGTGTACAATAATATAAGTGGTCAGTGTAGTAGGTGCTTTGGGTACTTAAAATAATTTCCCCATTTTGTTTGTAACTCTCATATATTTAGTTTATATTTATATTCAAAACTAGTTGCGTTTACGTGGGAGAGTAATTTTTAAGTAACAAAGTATTTTTTACCAAACAGAATTGATATAACTTTTTTATTTATGAACCGATAGAAATAAAACAAACACTTAAATGTTAATGGTCAAACTGTATCTGACATAAGCATGCACAGACAAACAGAAAAAAAAAATCCTTTATCTATATATATTAAATCGAAAGGTCACTC
>FAPJ01017918.1:0-28056 GCA_001485985.1 Heliconius ethilla aerotome | reverse complement strand
CGTTAAATTCTTATAATTATTTAAAAGTATCATTCACATTGTAGTCGTCGTGGCCCCGTAGCACTAGGGTATGGCTGTAAACGCGACGGCTCCAGGTTCGATTCCCACTGGGGGAAATAAAATATTTAATATTTTCATTTCGCTTCGGTAAAGAGGCAAAGCGCGGTATTGAGTTCCACCACTCAATACGCGATGTCTCGAGAATTCAGCGGAAAGGGTTAAACGGAAGTGTTAACGGTTTCCATGTTCTCTCTGTTTATCCTGCTATGTGCGGGATACGGAGATAAATAATGAAAGAAAAATATTTAGAAACGTATAAAAAAATTGACTTCACAGCACGTTTTCCACTTATTTTTTTTACGTTTCTAAATAGATTCCAAGTTTGTTTGTTTGAGCGCGTATCAAAGGCACTCAGCCTCTCACGCACTGAAGTGCTCGCACCATTGATGTTCAAAAGGGCAGCTCACGTTTTTTTCCGCATAGAGTAAATAGAGGTAACCAAGTGTTAAGACACTCCGTTCTTCACGCACCGCCATCCCCCCTCCCTCCTACTTTGATATGGTAAAAAATAGTGATTTTTTTAAATAAAATATTCAGACATAGGAAATAAACCTGCTACATATAAATAGTTACTAACTATAAACAGCCGACATCTACTGCACTATAGACGCAAATATTACAATATTCATTCTTCAAACACAAGTCGACACAAAACACTTTTTCACTTTCATTAGTTACACAAAGTCAAAGGGAAGCCTTGTGCGTTCGGCGTTCTTTTGTGTTCTTTTAAAAATATATATAGCTATAGATAGGCAAACGTGGTTTAGCGGGACAGCGCCCGACTTTATACGACGGTCGTAGGTTTGATTCTCACTTAGAGGAATAACTCAAACAAAGCGTGTCTGTGAGTTCCACCACTCAACACGCAATATCTCGAATATTGGGACGAAAAGTAGGGAACGTAGTGTTTCTACACTAGGTTACCTCTGCCTACTCTGCTATACGAATATGGCATGAAAATAATTTAATTTATACCAATTAAATTATTTTAGTATATTACTAAGCAATCGATTATATAAAAGTGAAAGTAGGCTTATCACGGACTTTACATAAAACGAAGGGCGAAGGGATCTTCCTGTGCCCAATTTATCCATAAATATTCCACCTAATCTTCTTGATATTGCGTTTTGAGTAGAGGAATTCAACGTTGCATTTATCTTACCATATAAAGAACTACATTATAAGTATTTATATATGCACACTCCCCTTAGTACAAATTGAACCCACAACCTTATCGATCACGCGTAATGCCTTTCAAGATCTTCCACAGTCACCAATGATCCATTTTCTCTTCCAAATTGCATATCGATATTCCTATCGTGTACTCCTAATAGCTCCTGATGGACTTATTAACAAGCCATTAATTGTACATTCTCGCAACACACGGGGTGAGGCAATCTGATGACGGCGAGTTCAGTTCATTCCGGGGAATGATTACTTTTAAATTATTTTAGTTTCTACGCTCCAGTAAACAAATTACGGCGTTGAGTTTCGCCACTCAATGTCTAGTGTTTCCGATTTGGGCGGGTGAACAGTGGAGAACGGAGATTAATTTTATATTGAAATACTGTGAAAACTTCTTTATGGTCTTAACCAATATTTAAAGAAAAACATAACAAAAACATCTGTAGAGTCCAGAAAGTAGGGAGGTCGAGTAAAGTGGTGTAGAATTTATAAGATTTAATGATACTATCGTCGTGGCTGACGAGGCATTCTGATTGTAAGCGCGACGATTGTTGGTTCGATCAACCAAAATCTAAATCGTCAATATTCCTAGATGCCCTTAATAAATTTTATAATTAAACTATACCATACTTTCCTCAGGTACCACCAATAGATTACCTTCGTCAAGTAACACTGGACCTCGGGGGAGAAGGTGTCCTCGGAACTGTTAGTGATAGGCACATGATAAGGAGAGCGCCACCAACTCACACTCCTCAAGCGAAGAGCAGCGTCAGGACTTTGATACGGAGATTTAACGAAGTATGTGGTTATTTTCTTATTTCTATTAGCGTGCGTGTGCATTAGCTGCATTTTGTCTTGTTACCAGGGCGAGCAAATAAAAAGAACTCGAGAATTCGGCAGAAAATAGGGAACGAAGTGTCTTAACACTAACTTCGCAAGTTCCTTATGCTTACCCGGATATGCGTGGGATACAGCGTGGAGCTAACAAAAATAATTCTTCTTAATCCTCTCTTTAGTAGATACAAACGTGGAACTTAATAATTAATTACCTTTTAAAACATAAGAGCTTTTCTAAAGCTCCTGCGAAGATATAACATTAAATATTGTATAAATATATCTAAATTATAAGTCTCGTAATCGTAAGTATTAAATGATTAACACAAAACTCCATAGAAACGAGTTGCGAGATAAAAAATTCAAATTTCAATTAACTTTATTCAATTTATCCTGTATTGTATCTAACTGTTGCTATAGCTTCTGTTTGGTGTTGGGTAGCTATTATATTGTCAATTTATAGCCTTAAACTGTATCCCGCACATAGGATCGAGTAAGAAGACGGAACCTGGGGACCTAATGTTAAGACACTCTGTTCCCATGAAGACACTTACATCCCTCAATATCCGTTGAATTTCGGACGTATTGCGTGTCGAGACGAGAAAATAAAAATATTAAATATTTTTTTTTTTTGACTGGGAATCGACCGAGCAACCTGTCGAGACCTTGTAACCCTGTGCCACGACTGGCCTTTGTATCGTTTTAATAAGTTAATTTTATTGCTAGGATATCCTCTCGGGCCTGATTGATTAGTGACTCAACTGATAACGTTATTAAGTGTCGATGGAAGATTGATGGTGGCCTTTAAACAAAATAGGATGTTAGTTAACTTCCAGGGTATAACATACTTGGTTACTCATTCACAGTACGCCCGTCGACAGTACGTCTAAGGTTGTGGACTTGAGCTTCATTGTGGAGAATGAAATAGGCAAGGGAATGTAATGACACTAAGTTCTCTCTGCTTACCCTGCTACAAAGGAAGAAACCTGAAACTACTTTTTTATAATTCTGAATTAAAAAAGAAATCTATGAAAATGGAGGAAAAATGAGTATTTAGTGGTGAAACTCAACGCCGCGCTTTGCCAGAGGGACGTATTTTCCCCGAAGTGGAAATCGAATCCATAACTTTTCGTGCTTACAGTCACACGATTGTACCGTAGCGCCACGACGACCTCAAATAAGTTCATTGTCTTTCAATGCCTTTTTAATCGTCATTATCAGAGAACGAAGCGAATAGGGAGTTTTGAAGCGAAGCGTGCAAGTCTCCCTAGTACATAAGTATGTACTCGTATAAGTAGATTCAAAATCTTTCTTTATCTTACGTGGACATTAAAAGAACTGATGTGATATCAGTGCTCTGTGACCCAGAAAATGTCCATCAAAATGTTCGCGAGTGTTTGATGATGTCATAAAACTAGTAATTTAGCGTACTTTATATACCTAATGTAAGATAAGTGTGAGTTCTTGGGATTTTTCTATTAAGGAATGGGAAATGATGGAATAATGGGTTCAAATATTATCAAAAATTGTTTTATCATATTTCATCTTTTTGCATTGTCCTCAAACCGAAGTCTAAAGTCAAGGCAAAGGCTGTAAGCTATACTACATCCCGGCTGTCGCTGTTCCTGCGGTAAGAGCTACCTCCCGCACTTATAACGTGTTATATGTCATACACAACGGGTAGTAGAAAAAACTAATGACACATATGAAATAATAGAACAGAATGGGAAAATGAAAAATATTAACATTTTCAATTTTTCGAAATCATAGGTAAGGAAGCATAGGAATGGAATTTTAAGTTAATGCGTTTGTATACATAATTCTATCAAAAGTATCGAATATAAAATCAAAAAATGCTTAAAATGCAAAACTCTAAAGAAAAAAAATAAATAAATTATATAATTATTCACAAATATCGATAATACTACAAGCATCACTACACATTCTTAATGTCGTCACGCGCACTTGTCGCTAGATATTGTTTAGACGGCGACAAGCTAGCTGCTAGGTGAATATCCGGTCACCAAAAAAATATATCACAGTTATATAATGACTGACAGAGCAGCACATATTCTGGCCGTAAATGTGATGGTTACTGCTTCAATTCCCATTTCCTGAAAAACTGCCTTAGCACTATATCCCACGTGTCAGTCAAAGTCAGTCACATGTCAGTAAATATTGTGAAATAAATATGAATCTACAAACACTGTGCTATATGCCATATTAGCACCAATATATTAATTGATATTATAAAGTGGATATAAAGTTTAATACTTATTAAGAAAACGTATAAAAGATCTAACGTAGCGGGATATTCAAATTTTTATAATTTTTTATAGGTTTTCTTAATAATTATTTTTCTTTCGTAGTGAATAATATGTTGAAAAGTTTGTGTTTGGTTGAACGCGCTAATCTCAAGAACTATTGGCTGTTAATTAAAATTATTATTAAAATATTTTAGTCAGTTTATACAGGGACGTAGGCTTTACTAGATCACGTTAATGATCTCATGACCTGTAGCCAGAGTTTCCTTGGATATTTAGAATTTGTCGGACATTTGATGGACGCAAAGTCACAAGTAAAAAGTAGTATAAATATAAAAAGCTAACATCTCGGTTAACTTAATGGCCGCCACATCAGTATCTAACGTGTACGTTTATTTAACGTGTTCCTGAAGAGAGCACGTGCCGCCATTAAGCATTTACATAGTGATGTGCTGTGGAAATAAAATATCGATATTTTATTGATTTGTATAATTTTCGAACCAATTTACTTGTTTAATTAGTGTTGAATTTTACTTTGAAATATAAATGAATGTTTCAATAAAACAAAGCAAAGAGTGGGGCACAAATATTGCTATTGTTATTTTACTACGTTTTAATATAGATAAATACACAAGTTTTTTATGATTCAATAAAACGAAAAAACACATAGGCTGGGCCATGCTCTTATGTGTTCTAGGTCCATGCGTTCTGATACATAACTAAAAGGTGTGCAATAAATAATTTTGAGGCAAGGAACTACACGCTTTTACCCGTATAGACAGAGGGATATATTCAAGACACTTGTTATTAAATGAATGCGGGAAAAAGTATTATGAAAATGATTAATGGAATCACTACCTATTATTTAGTAAAATATCAAAATATTGACCCTAGTGTTTACATTCTGTTCCCCACGCAAGTTACAAATTGAATGATAGAATTCAATACCGTGGCTTGTCTTGTTACTAGAGCAAAAACATAGAAATATTTTCTCTGAGTGGAAATCGAACCCACAGCCGTCGTGCTTACATTCGAATAGCGTCAACAATTTAGGTATTTCTTTTATTATAATGAAAAATATCTACTTCATGCTATTCTTAAGAAGCATCAAGATCCATTCAAAGTTTCCGCAACAGCGGCGTGTATTCATTCGGCCTGCGAAGCAATTTGTCGGGACAAGAGCTGAAATTCTAGAATATATTTTATTTAAGAGTAGGTAATATTTTAATAAAATAGTTATTTTCTTTATTTTACTGGAAAATGTTGAAAAAGTGATGATTGCTTCGTGTCTATTTGAAGTTATTGTCCATGGAAAGCGGAACTTAAGGCCGCAATTTTTATTTTATTATGCTTTTACAAAAAGTATATTTTCTTAGCTTCACGCTGTATCACACACTCTATATACACAGCAGGGTAGGCAGAGGGAACCTAGTGCTAAGATACGCCGTTCCCCATTTTCCGCCGAATTCTAGAGGTAAGCGTGTTGGAGGATGGAACAAGCTGTTGCTTTTACAGTAGCACCCTTGTGCCCCTGCGCCTTAATTCCCACAAATAATACTTTGTAAAAAAATAATAAATATAAGAGAAGTAATGGTATTTCCGAGACATTGCGCGGTACTTAAAGTGGTGAGTAATTGAGAAGTGTCACATACAACACTATAATAGGAGAGCGATGATATATCGATAGAAAGGACATCACTACTCCTCAAGTCCTAACCTTATAATTATCCTACTAATTCAGTTGATAATTCTCGTCCTTGGCCATTACTTGGCTATCCGATCTCACTGTAAGGAGATTTTGTTAGAAATTAACTTTATTTCTTAATTATAAACAAAGATAACTGAAGCTTTTTAATTATGTAAAATCAACAAGGGATGAATTATAAAAGAAATTAAAAAATATATTATTAACCGACTTCTAAAAGGATGGCTCTTAATTTGACTTGTGTCCTTTTGCCAACTATAGCAAAAATAACCTTAAGTATATAAACCTTAACTAAATAAACGTAACGTATGTGGGTTCGATCCTCACTCGAGGTAATATTTTTTTTAGCTTCACGCTGTATCGAAAAACAAAGCACCCCCGTTCCCGGGGTAATGGTATTGAAATATTATTTTATTTCCATATACAATTCCGCGCATTGCCTGCCAGTGTATTTAGGGGAAAGATAAACGAGATTTTTTATTTTAAGTCTCTATGTCCGAACAAACAAAGATGCGGGCGACGACTAGTATACGTATACCTAAAATTTCTATTAAAGCCTTAAACAAGATCAAATGATGAATATCTCCTAACAATACATGTCACACACACTCGAAAAGGACTGTGGTCGATTTTTCGGAGGCGCCTTATATAAGCCTGAAACTCTGAAACCCGGTTCATATGGAATATTTTGTATTTATTTTTTCGGCTTTTTTAAAATGATTTTATTAATTAATATTTTATTTTGTTTTTATAATGATTAAGACGTAAAATGGAAATTCCCGTATTTTTCCGTTTCCATAGCATCGTCTATCCGCCTGTACCCTTCCTAGCTTAGTCTATACATCAGCACTCACTCAAGAGTAAATAAGAGTACCTAAGAGAGAAGAGAATTTTATAGATAGAGATGAATCATCCACGCTTTTATCAAGCAACATTGTCGCACTATCGACACGAGGACCATCAAACACGGTCTCCAGAGGGCATTATTGATTCAGACGAAAGGTTTAGCTTGAATGTCGCTGGCCATCATCGGGGCAGTAAATTTTATGTTTTATTTCCAGTGGAGGTAGTTTAAAAGTATGTTTTATTATCTTCCACGTGTATCCCACATATAACAGTGTAGGTAGAGGGAACCTAGTGTTAAGAGACTCCATTCTCCTCACTACCTCCAATTTTCGATAAATTGCGAGAGCGGAGAAATGAAATAATTCATTGTCTTGATTAACTTGATTCTATTTCCAACTGTTACAACTCTTATTCCCTGGCACAACATGCTTAGATTAGCAAATACTATTTCCTGTTATTTTCCACTGAGCTACTGTACCGTCCAGTACAGACTGACATTTATACGAGATCTGTCAATAACATTTAGGTCGTTATTCTTATCTAACTTAAGATTTAGAAATAGTAAATAGATTTTCTTTTATTCTGACAATTTCTAGGGTTCATCTAGATTTTTTTTAGCTTCACATTGTATCCCAAAAAACATTGGCTTGACTTGGGAACCTAGTGTTAAGATACTCCGTTCGCATTAAAATACTTTCCTTTCCCTCTTTCCACAGAATTCTAGAAGCATTGTGGTGGAAATCAACCCCGCGCTTTGTCTCGTTACCAGACCAAGAAAAATAAAATATTAAATATCCTCGATTAGGAATCGAACCTATAACCAGTTGCGTTTACAGTTTCACTATTATAATATATTTCTTTGTAAAGAGAGATGGGGTGACGATATTCGCAAAGTGGTTGGCAACGGTTGAGATCGAGCTCAGAGGCGTGCCATTGGAGAGGCCAATGTCCAGCAGGGGACGACGACAGGCTGATGATGATGATGACATTTCTTTGCTTGATGACTGAACCTACATCCACTACAGTCGAACACTATTCCACTGCACCTCAATGGTTTTAATTATGTATCCACTTCATCCCCCAATACAATATTCCACGTACTAATAAAATAAACAAACTTTTTCATTCTCATACAATATATTGGTTTACTTAATTATGTAACGTAACTTTTTGCTTAAATAAAATATAGGAATGTCCACGGGATATGGGAAAATTGTTATATTAAACAAATCAAAATTTCGCATATTTTATTTAGAAGAACAAAAGCGGCCGTCTCTCTTCTCAAGCTGACTTGGTTGTGGGTTCAATTTTGCGTTCCCCGATTCCGCTTAATTCATTGAATGTTGAGTTGCGGAACTTAATACCGCCTTCTGTCTTCTTTTAGTTGCGAGGAAATGAAAATAACTCATTCCCCCGAATAAAATGTTAAAGCTCAATAAACTAACAAAGAAGCAACCACTTTTTGGGAAATTATAGCGGCAAGGAGGCAAAGATACCAAAGTCACTCTATTCTCCGCTGTCAGCCTTATACTATTAGGAATCTGAAGTATAATATAATCTAGGTTTCAATTTACATTTCCCCGTTTCAACATAATGTAAACGGTGTCCTACGACCCATATTTGCATACTCTACATGATCCGATTACAAAGAACGCTATTGGTTAGTAGGGTAACTGTAAATTAGGTTATTTTAGGAAAATATATGTACAATTATTTTTCACTATTGTAGCGCAATGGAAGTCTGGTCTAATAATAAAGTTAAAATGTAAAAAAAATATTATAATAATATTTTTTTATCTTCACATAATAACTACATTTAGTATATTATATGTATAGTATGTATTAAAAACATAGCGCACGATGTTTGTGGATTCGATTCCCTCTCGAAGCTGATTACATTTAAATTATTTTCATTTTCCACTCTGTTAGAGCAAGCATGGCGTTGATTGCCGCTACTCTACGCTTCACTATCCGATATATGAAAATTCGATGGAAAGTGGAGAACGGAGTCTTTAAACACAAATAATCTCCGCTTGCCGTCGCAATTCGTGAACTACTAACTAGTCCATGATGGACAGCTGCAACTCAAAGCCGCACTCTATCTTACCAGAGCGAGAAAATGAAAGTGCACGAAAAACATGAAAGTTACTTACAATTGCGTTGTAAAAAAAACTTGTCCCATAACTTCAAAAAGCTGTGTCACACCACATGAAAGGTTTTGGTATTATAGCGAGCCCTTTTCTAGTTCCCTGGATAATGTAATCTCCGGTAATGGCGGGGTTTTAATCAAACAATATCAACAGTCACTTTATGCGTTATAAAATTTGAATAAATATACTTTGAAAGCCTTTTCCGGATTTTGATTAGGTCTATCATCATCAGAGCTTTTCCCGCATAAGAACTTGGGTCGATCTCCACGCACCGTTCGAAACATTGCGTGTTGAGTGGCAGATTTAACGCCGTGGTTTGCTTTATTGCCAGAGCTAGGAAATGTAAATAATAAATCCGCCGAGTGGCAATCGAATCCACAAAGAACGTGTCGGATATATTTGTGAATGTTTCTTAAGAAATAGCTAGACATTATATAGGGTTAAATTGCCCAGCTATTTGCAGGATATAGTAAGAAGCTAAAAGATTAGCAGGAAGCCGATCGTGCCTCTTTATCGCTTGTTCCGCTCTCGCTCGCACGCTCGGTTCAGACGGAACGTGACAATGAGTCATGTTTTTTCGTGATTCTGGCTTTCAACGATTTATAAGACATTGTCACGTCAGAAAAATATTTAATCGCTAGAGACAACTTCTGTAAATACGAGTATCTATGTATATTACACATATGTATGTATGTATGTATGTTCTAAAGAATCAGGTCAAGATAAAAAAAAACTAAAAAATGAATGCTTTCGACGAATTTATACGTGCACTTATGATTTTTCAAAACGTTGTTCAATCAAATACACAAGTAACTTTTGCAAAACAAAAACTTGAACGTGTGGCTGTAAACGCGACGGGTGTGGGTTCGATTACCTCTCGAGGGAATTTTTGTTTTCTCACTGCGGTAAGAAAACAAAACGCCGCGTTGATTTCTGCCACTCATCACACAATGTTTCGTAATACGGCTCTGGCGATTTTTTTTAAAAGCTTGAAAATTTTTCATTTCATTTGTTTAATTACCTTTAATCAAAACGGTTTTAGTAACCTTATATTAATTTTAATACAGTAAAGTGGATTACTATACTAAAAAATGATAAATATTATTATGAAAAAAATGGATAATATTCTAAACATTTTCTTGTAAATACTTTTCTACATACAAAGCGCCCTTAATGCAAAACGCGACGTTGAGTCGCTACTTACCTTTGAACTTCGAAAGTGAATAACGGAGATTCTTATCTCTAGGCTCTTTCTGCCTATCCTGCCATATGTCCGCATATCGATATACAGCGTGATGCCTTAATATGTTTCCTATAGCTTCATGCTGTATACAACACGAAATAGGGTAGGCAGAGGGAATTTGGGAACCTAGCCTTACTATTTATTTCAATTGAATTCTTTCCTTCTTAATTTATCTACAAAATATTAGGGAACGGAGTAACCTAACACTACTTACTTGTAGCCCTTGCCTTAGACGCACGTGAAAAGAAAAAAAATAACTACCCATAATAAAAAAGTCTCAAAGCTTCAGCAGAGGCAATTTAAACTTGCGCGAAAACTATTTAAGTTTTATGTAGAAACTTTCTAGTTCCTCATAACGTGTTAGGCTTTTACCTTACTTTAGTCATATTATACTTTTATTTCCGAACCACACGTCTATCTGAAAACGCGACAGTTGTGGGTTCAATTCCACGGAATCGAATAATTAAAATATTCATTGCCTCGGTCTGGTAGCAAGATTAAGCGCGGCGTTGAGTTCCGCCCACGCAACGCGAAATGTTATAAAAATTGAGCAAAAAGTGAGGAACGGAGTGTCTTAACACTAGCAGCCTTGTTTTTCTTTGACTATTCTGCTATACGTGGAATACAACCTGCAACTATATAAATTTATTTGATTAGAGAATCAAATAAATTTATATACCTAGTATTTTTTTAACTTCACACTATATCCCACATGCACATAGCAGGGTAGACAGGGGAAACCTAATGCTAAGACAATTCGTTCCATACTTTCTGCCGAATGGTCAAGACGTGTTGAGTGGCGGAACTCAACGCTGCGCTGTAAAACCTTACATAATGTATTAATTAAAAATAAGCTTCACGCTGCATCCCGCATATAGGAGGGTAGACAGAGGGTACCCAGAGATAGGATCAAACCCACAACCGTCACGTTCACCCGCTTGTACACCCCTGTACCACGGCAGTCACAAATAACCTCAATAAACATTAATATTAAATATAAACCGGGTTTCAAAGGTTAGGCTTACGACTACATAAGAAGCCTTCGAAAAATCGACCACAGCCCTTTTCGAGTGTGTGTGACACATACCTACACGTACCTATTGTTAAGAGATATTCATCATTTGATCTTCGCGAAGATTTTAATAGGAATTTAAATTTATACGTTTAAGGTTATTATGGCCCGGTTAAAAAGAAGTATTGCGGTAGTTGTGAATTCGATTCCTGAGAACACAAAAAAAATAATAACAACCAATATTGTCATGGGTAGTTTCGTTAGAAATTAAGAAGCCCTGAAGTGCTTAAGTGTGAAGGAGTTGCCTACCGAGGGTTCCGTACTAATTTCATGACATAAATCAACAGGAACGTGACTAACAAAAATGTCCAATTTAAGTTTGGACGTATGCAATCCTTTTATATGAAATGAACTACAAATATATATTGCAAACGTTATTTCGTGATATACGCTCGCTTTATTAGGGTTCTGTACCTCAAAAGGTAAAACCGAAAACATTATAGGATCATTTTGTTGTCTTTTTGTCAGCCCGTCAAGACAATTTATCTCAAGATTTTTTACCTCGCGTGGAGGTACCGGATGAAATTTATATTAAATATTCAAGTCAATAGTCAAAGCACAGAAAAAAAAGTAAATTCTAAGTCAACACAATTATAGGATACGAGCGTTTATGCATCGCTTTTGCTGTATTTTGTAAAAAATCGCCGAGTAATCAAAATTAGTACTCCTACAGGTTCTACAGTAATGCACTTTGGTCTGAAGTGAGAACTTAATATACAAACAAATAAAGGAAAAAAATATTTTGAGACACAGAATGTGAAAAACTTATTTACGTATTCCAAGTAAATTAATAATTACCATAGAAAGTTGTATAAAGTTGCGAACTTCATAGTGCTTCTTGAATACTTATAAAATATGTAAATATCCTACAAGGGAGCCGGTGTCGAATAAGTAACTTAGGAATTGTAAAGATTTCAAAGTTTTTCTTGTGTTAATAATGGTCAAAGATTCGAAGTTTGGGTGAGGCAAAGTTACAAAATTTAAAAATTAAGCCTTTTTTAACTTCACTCTGTAGCATTTGGGATACAAATTCCATGGTTCCCTCTGCTTACCCTGCTATGTGCGGGAACCTAAAAGTAAATATACAGCGTGAAGCTAAAAATAATGCATTCCCCTAAAAGAGAATCGAACAAACTACCGTTGTGTTTGACATCTAAAAGTTAAACGATAACCTCTATTACTAAACTTATTTATGAAACGTTAATTAAAAGTAAAAATATTCTAAATTACGTTTTCTACATCCAAAATATCCAATGTCTAAATCGTTCGCTCGCTAAATATGTCGAGGGCACTCGTCGCCCGAATAAAGCGGGAGACGAATTGGTATAAATGAAGATTCCAGTTAAAATTTCAGTCTGAAAGGTTTTCAAACTGATTTTAAACAAAGATTATATTTAATCTAACACGATGGTGGTGCATTTCTTTTAGGCTTATTAGGAAGATAAAGTGGAACTTTGAAACCTTACCCTCTGGGCAATTCGCAGTGTCTACCTTAGGTTTCCCTCCTATAATTCATTAGGGCTCCGTTCCTCAAAAGGAAAAAAACAGAACCCTTATAGGATAACTTTGTTGTCCGTCGTCTGTTTATCTATTCGTCTGTCAAGACCATTTTTCCCATGAACGCGCAGACAACGCCAGCTGAAATTTACATCTTTAATCTATTTTTAACATTTTAAAAATGGTATTCCTCACTTAAGAAAGTAAAATACTTATTTAAAAAACGTATAAAAATTTGAACGTAGGAGGATTTGAACTCGTATTACTTGGAAACCGTCCAAGCGCTCTGACCACTAAGCCATACGTTATCATAAAGTTACTAGTACGCCAAAATTCTTATAGGCTTCTTACAATTTATTTATGTTATTAGCATTCTTGTACCAACGTATCTTCTAACATATTAGTGATCAGAGTGCTTGGACGGTTTCCAAGAGGCGCAGGTTCAAATCCCGCTACGTTCAAATTTATATACGTTTTCTAAGTAAGTATCTTATATCTAATTTTTTTCAGTTCGTTTTTTGTCAATCCCTTAAATTAAACTACTAAGTCAATGCAATCATACGACATGTACATACGGTTATGCTTAATTTTTGCCACGAAGTGTATGGAATTTGCTGCCTAATCAAAATCTTTAGCGTAGGTACTCGTTGACCTAGAATACACAACCTAGAATACATACTCATTGTAATATAATTTGTCTGACCTCCCCAGGTATCAGCGTGGGTGACAGAACTAGTACTGTCACCATCATCTTCTGAAGACCGGAAGGTGATACTCTCGTGTATACTACGAGTTGCCTTAACCTGTTGGAACATTGGGAATTTTAACGGTGCTATGGAGATTGTAGCGGGCTTGAAGTAAGTTTTTTTTTATTGTTTTAATATATTCAGTTCAGTTCAGTTCTTAGTTTATGGCATTTCGAGCGTGTTTTATTATATTAAGAGTAGCAATTACTTATTTGTTAAAGCCACGTTGAGTTCAGCCTATCAACACGCAATAATTCGAAAATTCGGTGTAAATTGCGAAACGCTTTGTCTCAACACTAAAATCCTTTTCCCTACCACGTTCAAGTCGATGAAAATAAAGACTAGAAAAAGGAGTATTTAAAGCTCAATTTCTTTCTTCTCCAGACCCATCACTTCTTCAATTTGTTAATCTAAATAAAATGTTCGTAATAATATTGACACTAGGTTCCCAGGGTTTCCTGCTTACCCTATTATGTACGGGATATTGCGTGAAACTAAAGAAAAAAATAAAATTGATTATATTTATTTTCATTTTCTACTCAGAAAAGAAATGCGGCGCTGGGTTCCGCAATGTCTCTGTATCCTGGTATATGCGGGATACTCTAGGATATGCTTGCCACTTTTAGATAATATAAGTCGTGAAGTATTAAGTCTATATAATACTTAAGCCGTATTGTTGGAAACTATCAGTTGGTAGCAGAATATCGACTATTCTATTATAACTAGTGCATCATTCTCTCTATGGATCAAACTGATTTAAGACTATGTTTATTTTCCTATCCTTAGTTTGGCAAAAATACCGATCAAAAGCGAGTTGTACTCGCGCACCAAGGGTTCCGTAACAATTTCAGGATTGCAGGTTAACGGAAATTAGAACATAATAAATAATAGTAAAAAAACATGGTTTTATAAAAAAAACTGACTAAGAAATAATAAATTAATAATCCTTCAAACAAATATTTGTTTTCACTACAAAAAACGTGTTTTTTATTTATTTTTTTAAAACTATATATTACTAGTGAACCTGCACGGCTTCTACATAAATATTAGTAGTAGATCGAAAATGTATGTATGTATGTTCGGGCCCGACTTTCCGTAATCAAGCCCCCGCACCCGTGCGGCTCGTAGGCCATCTTGAATCTGTCTCCTAAATAAAATATTTATTATAAGGATGTACAATAAAGTATAATTTCAAAGACTATTACATTTATTTCGATAAAGATGAATACCAAATTATAGAAACTACGTTAACTAGAACGTAGAACAAACTAAACAAATATATCAAAATTGTTGCTATGGCTCAACCTTCAGAGATAAACATAATATGTTTATACCAACGTACACTTTTTTTATAGATTTTTTAAATAACAATATTTTTGTAGAACATTGTTTTATGTGTCTCTTAAAGTTGATTCAGCGGAATGTAAGCGTTCAGGAAGTGTTTTCATTTTCGCCGACATAGAAAAATTTTAAAACAACTAAATCCCTGGAAACACTAAAAAAATAGAAAAAAAAGTAGCCTGTATTCCTCCCAAGATCCTCAAGTATCTCTACATGAAATTGTATCACAATCGGACCAGCAGTTTAGCCGTGATTACGTCATAGACAGAAAAAAAATCTACTTTCGAATTTGTAATATCAGTATGGATTATCTTTGATGTTACATACATGGTTACTCTTACTTATATACTCATATGTTCCCAAAACCAACTCTTACTAACTAAATGAATAAATAATGTCAACTAAGTAGACGACCTCTGTGAGGCATGTGTATTTAACGATCCTGTCCAGTAAGGGCATAGTTTCGTTTGAAGTGACGGTATCAATCGCACGAAATTACATAATAAAATAAAAAACCGGTCACGCGCGAGACAGACACACCTACCGAGGGTTCCGTACCAATTTGAAGATTGTAGGTCAAAGGGTAACCTACAATAAATTACAATATATCCTCTATTTGCGGCATCCAGCGTAAAGTCAAAAACGAGATGACTAGAAGAAAATAAGATTCGCAAAGAAGAAAGAAGAACAGAGCACTATCATCAGGGGTTTCTTTCGGCCTTCAGCTGTTTAGACTGTAGGCCGGCGGAAACTACTTGCCGATGGTGTTCCTACCAACAGAACGAAGAATAAAGAAGAGAAGACGTATATTGTATTTTTTTTCTGTCATAGGTCTTTTTGTTTTTAAGTTCATAAATAGCCATTCTTTATGTCATCAAGATTAGCGTGAGTCAGCTTACTAATTCAGTTATTAACTACTTAAGTTGTCATTGGCCATGGGGCCGTCCATTAATCACGTGAGCCTCGAAAAAGGGGGAGGGGGGGAGATAGGAATTCGGCAAAAATCATGAAATATAACAAGAGGATGTAGTAAAATTTTTTCTGTTGATTTGACTGACTTGTAAGATGCTTATCCAGTAGTTGGTGTTGAAGAAAGTCTTGCTAGTCCGTGGTCCGGCGACAATGTTTTTAAATGATGGTCATGTACCTGTATACTAGTTGTACAAATATGTTTTTTGCATGATTACACTATTCCTTTTATAATTTATATGCCAATTTCCTGAAAAAATCTGAGTATATGGTTTGAATTTCAACTCAATATCTCCAAGCGTTCCTGAAATTACTCCTGACAGACAGACACACAAACAGACAAAGATCTTATAAGGATTCCTATTTTGCTTAAAAGGTACGGAACCCTAAAAAGTAATAAAATTCAAGCTATATTTATTTTGTATTTAGAGAAATTTGATATCCTTTATATTTTAACTACAATACGTTCAAAATAGATTTAACAGTAGAAATTCCAATTCTACTTTTGTGAACAATGAAATACAATTAAGTTATTGTTATGTACACAATTTATATAATTTATACTTAACTAGCGACCTAAGCGCGGACTCGCCCGCTTAAAATTACATTTTTTTAACTTCTCGATGTATCCCGCACATAACTGGATAGGAGCACTCCGTTCTCGATTTTCCGCCGAATTTTTGATGTACCTATTAAGTGTAACAGAGCGTGGAAATGAAAATAATTTAAACATAATCTTTCGAAGCTCTCATGGCGCAGGGGCACAAGCGTGCGACTGTAAACGCGACGCGGGTTTTATTCGCATTCGGGGTAATGAAATATTTAATATTCTCATTTTCTCACACTGGTAACGCAAAGGGCGGCGTTGAGTTCCACCACTCAACAGGCAATACCTTAAGAATTCGGCGGAATGTGGAGAACGGCAGCGTCGGAATGGGTAACGGAGTGTCTTAATACTACGTTCCCAGGCTCCCTCTGCATACCCTACCATGGACGGAATACACGGTCAAGCTAAAAAAATACATAATGCCAATTTAGCGATCGGTAAACTTTTACCGTATTTTTTTAAATTAGATTATCTTTGTTTACTTTACTATATAAGAATAAAGTTTAAGGCAAGTATGAAATAAAAAAAATCTTCAAATCACCTCAATTGAGGCTCGAACCGTATACCTGTTTTAACATTTTTTTTAATAGCCTTTTTTTCACTGACCAATTAACTTACATACTAAATTACATTTAACTGAACGTATGTTTTCTTACAGACGGTTTTAACATATAATAACGATTCAAATATTTAACTTTTAAATCTCGATCCTTTTTCCAAATGAGTGAATGATTTCGCTGAAACTTTTCAAAGGAAAATAACATTTATACGAGATGGTGCGTTCGCGTTGGTTTTCGTGGTACTTCATTAAATATTCGGTCTCATTTCCAACGTTGAATGTTTTTACAGAGCTGCCCACCAAAGTGACCTATATCACGATTTAAATCAATATTTTTTTACCTTCACGCTGTATCCCGCACATGGCGGGGTAAGCAGGGGGAACCTTAAAACCTGTTGTTAGGACATTCTGTTCTCATTAGCACATTTTCGTTCTCCACTTCTGACGAATTCTTCCAGCCTCCAGAAGGCATTGCGTGTTAAGTGGCGGAACTCAACGCCGCGCTTTGACGCGTCAAAAGAGCAAAGAGTCGTCAAAACTCGTCAACAGATCGAACAAGTCATCCGTGCTTTATCTGCTCTTTTGTTTCTTTAGTTTTTTGGTGATTTTTACTTATTGACTGAGAGGATGAGTCTGCCGATTGCATCTTCTTCGATGTCAGTGTAGTGTTCTCCAGTGTGCCTGGTGATCGCAATTACAGCGTGTGATGTGCTGTCGTATATGGTGTCGTTATTTTTACTTAGAATTATCTTTTGGCAAAAATGCATATAATTGTGCAATACACATCTCTTATTTGACCACTGCGACGGACCCGTACGTAAAAGCTAGTATATTATGTAAGTCACATACGATACTTGGATAGACTACTAGTTTTACTAGAAACTAGGTCTTATGAAATCCTAAGGGGACCTAGAATTTAGCTTACAATCTGCCTACACGCCTCTGCCTCAGTAATTTACATTGTTCATCTAAAATATAGGTTACACAGGTATTCGAATTACTGGCGCGCGCTGGTAGAAATAATTGCTAGGCACTAAACTAATATTATAAATGTGAATCTGACATCGTTGAAAGTTGCTATGATGATTGACGAGATTAAAACTAGGCCAAAAATACTATACTATACGTGGACCTACAATTATAAAATTTGGCGTAGAGCTTATTATTATTGAATTGGTACGTAACCCGCGGTGGGCGACTTCGACTCGCTCTTGACCAGTTTTTTTAATTTAAATTAAGCCTCGCAGATTATCAAATCAGAGATACAGGTATGTATATTTTTAAATTCCACTCTGATGGACAAAGCGTAGCGAAGAGTTCCGCCATCCAACGTACAAAGTTTTGAAAATTCCCAGCCTACCCTACCCTTGCTAGATTTGGGTATAAACTGGTAGGATTCTGTATACACTGGTAGGCAGACGGAACCTAAAAACTGACGGTTAAGACACTCCGTTCACTTCCGTCCCCCACTTTCCGCCATATTCTGGAGGCATTGCGTGTTGAGTGATAGAACTCAACGCCGCGTTTTGCCCCGTTTCCACAGCAAGAAAATAAAAATATAAAATATTTAATTTCCTTGAGTGGGAATCAAACTCCCAACCTGACGCGTTTTTATCTAAGACATATATCACCAAATAGTCGAACCCACAACCCGTCAAGTGTAATAGACAGCGTTATTTACACTTGTATCTCAACAAGAATGGGTAAAGCTTTTGACAATTTTCAATTTAGAGGCAATTTCGCTCACAGTATCGAAACGCGGCTAGAATTTATATGAAGTTCTTATTAAGGCCCATAAATAAAATGAGCTCGTGTTAAACTTTGCAAGTGTCAGATATATTGAGGCGGAGAAAGGAGGAAAATTAGTGATCGCTACTTGAAAGACGATATTTTTATATTGAAGTATAAATTTGGGGATTAGTATGTTTAGTTGTTATAAAAAAGTTAGGAAAGAAAACTGAATTTGGTGGTGTAGATATCCAATTTTTTTTTTTAAATATCATACATATTATATAAAATATTTTCGTTTTTCCGCTCTGGTAACAGAATAAAGATCGGCGTTGAATTTCGCAATTCAACACGAAAATTAGACAGAAATTAGATCGAGATATCATGTCGAGAGGCGGATCTCAACACCGCGTTTTGTCTATTAATAATTGATAATCACAATATACTCCAAATTACTAACAATAATAATTTCATCCACAGATCACACAAGCTGAAGTCCTTCTGGCTGAGCATATCAGAGGAACCTTTACCAGCCCTGGACTTTCTCTCCGCCGCCCTTCTCTCAGCAGAGTACGAGAGAGCGCTTGGCAGAGCGTTAGCCATGCCTGAATGCAGACTGATACCATTTTTCGGTGCCTTTTTACGAGAGCTCAGGTAAGAGGTTTTAATGCAAAAATAAAAATGAATTTGACTATTGATATTTTATAAGCGGTGAAGAGGAACGTAGTGTTTTAACACTGTCTCTTGTCTACCTACTTTACTTACTATATGAAAATAAACCTTAAAACATTTCAATAAATTAAAAAAAAAAGAGGCGGATTAACTGAAAAGTGTACCTCCATGACAATATAAATAAGGCAAGTGAAATATGTTGCGGAGAATAACTCGGTCACGCGATTTAAAATGTCACTCAAGTTAAAATATATTGCTTGGATTAATCTAGGATGCCATCATTGTACAGATGAGTGGTGCATGTACGGCGGAACACAATGTAGGCATTGCGTGTTGAATGACGGAACTCAACACCGCGCTTCGCCTCGACATCAGAACGAGGAAATGCCAATATTAAATAGTTCATTTTCTCCCGTGGGAAATGAACCCACACTTGTCGCATTTACCGTCAACATGTACCTTATAGTTTCTAAGATATAAATTGGACTTGAAATCAATACGTCTTTACTCACACTCTGCCGCAGTAGTTGATATATCAAATTTGTTAGAACAATGAAGCTTTGACAGAATCCATCTCACAACTCGTGTGATGAGTTTTGTCAAGTCGCAGGGGTACAAGTAGGTATAAACGCGACAGGTTGTGGGTTCGATTACTACTTAAAGTAAAGTAGGTGATGATGCTGCTCTGGTAGCGAGGTAAGCCGCGGCGTTCAGTCCCACCACTAAACACACAATGCCTTCAGAATTCGGCGGAAAGGGGGAACAGAATTGTCACAATGAAAACGGAATATCTTAACACTAGGTTCTCAGGTTCCTTTTGCCTACCCTGCTATGTGCTATGTGCAGGATACAGCGTAAACTATTGTCTTTATTCGTTATATTACCACTATGCCATAGGGCGTAAACGAGAAATAAAAGAAACAAGAATATGGGACAAGGCGCTGATCTTGGCCTAGATATGGGAGTGCTTTTGAAGCCACGTGTACATTTTACTCACTTTTAAATCTAGCATTTCCAAATGGTTTTCGGGGAAATTTTATAGTGACAGCTTCTGATTGTAAACGTGACGGTTATGGGTTTGATTCCCGGAGAAATAAAAAGAATGAATTAGATTCATTTCTCCGCTCTGGTTGGCGGCGTTGAGTTCTGCCACTCAGCAAGCAATATCTTAAAAATTGGGCAATTCCGGTGTAAAACGGAGAACTAAGTACAGAGTGTCTTAAACGGGTCTTCTTAGCTTACAGAGTGACTACACAGACACACTGAAAAAAATCTTCAAATTTGAACCTGTAACACCTAAAGCAAAAAAAATGCATTAAACTTTGTTCAATTTCTTTTTAGCAGAAACATTTAAAAAATATTTCAATGTTAAACATAAGCGTTTGATAGTTAGATACTCGTTTATGTGTGGAATTTATAGAGTGGTAGATTTTATTATTTTTAAGATTCACATTTTTTTCCCGCATAGCAGGAAAAATATAGACAAAATTAGAGAGAACCTAGTGTAAAGATACTCCTTTCCTCACGCATCTTCTACTTTTCAAGACATGTGTGTCGAGTGGCGGCACACAACACCGTTTTTTTTGTTTCCAGAGGGAGGATATGAAAATAATTAATTCTTAGTGAAAATAGACTATATATAGATAGTATTACTATCGCGATTTATAACAAAATCCTCGAATTCAAACTTTATAAACATAAATAAGGAGATCGAAAAGAGAGATTGAGATCGGTGACTAGCGTGGATTCGTTTCATTGGAGGGGATGATTATTGGCAGTCTCAAAAATTGGCCAATGAGTGGTGTTCAAAAAATGTTGGCGGTATGTTTTTTTTACCTACCCTATTATATGGGGGTGAAGTTAAAAAAATTAAACGTATCAACAGCGTCATATAAATATTAATCATCCGTACAGTGTCGGTTGAGTGGATGCATCTAGTTCTGTTATTTTTTAATTACAACACGACAGAGATCTCTTGAAGTGTTAATTAAGCCACCTAACTAATTTTTAATTAAATTAATTAGCCAAGATTTCATCTTATTGTGAATGGACCAAAGAAAAGGCTTCAGAAAGCTTTTAAAGCTATGTTCTTTTGAGGATAAATTTGTTGTGATTTTGTAGTAGCTTCACGCTGTATCCCGAAAATAGCGGGAGAACAGAGGGAACCTAATGTAAAGACCCTTCGTTTTTAACGCGTCACCTAATCTAGAGAATGCGTTGAGTGGCGGAACTTGATGCTTTAGTTTGTACCAGCGCAGGAAATTAAACATACATAATTTATTTCCCCGTATAGGAATCGAACCCACAACCGTTGCGTTTATAGACAGTCTCGTATTTATACTCTTTTTTGTCTTTGGTTACAGGGAAATCTTAGCAGCCACGCCGTCACTGACGACTCACTCAGTCGCCGCGACGCCTACACACAGACGAGATTTCAAACGTGATTCTGTTAAAGATGACAGGTACTTTATATAGGGATAAATATTTTTAACTCCACGCTATATCCCGCATATGACATACTAAAGGAACATATTGTTGAGACACTCCGTTCTTCACTTATGGTCTAGTTTTCGACACATTTCGTATTGAGTGGTGGAACTCACCGCACAGTGCCTTTTCACTAGAGCGAGAAAATGAAAATAATTCTATCTGCCGAGTGGGAATCGAATCTTAAACCACGACAGCCTTAAAGATATACAAATAAACATTCACTTAAACAAATTTCGACCTGTTTATGTGTTTATTTGCGAATACAGCTTAATTACATATAGCGCTTGGACGCTGTCCAAGAACCACAGATTCAAATCTTACTACTTCGAAATTTCGTACTGAATTTCGGTATCTTTTACTTTATCCCTGTTGGAAAGGAACAGATAGTCCATATTTGAATGAAAAGTACTAGTAACGTGGTTGTCGGTGAATTCGGTTTACGAACGATAATTTTAGTTGATAACGTGATAAGAAAACATTACCTAAACAAACCTTATAGTTTATTAGGATTAACAGTCTGCCGCCTGATAAAAAATTAAAAGTTTAGGTATTATTCAGCACAGTCCTGCCCTTAGAACTGTACATTTTACGTCTTATACCTAAATAGGAAAATAACATTACTTTCGGCTTATCCAAAAAAAATACCTAAACCGAGAGTCGAACTGAATATTTTCACAGGTCATCAATAAAAAGGGACTCAAAGAGAGAAAGCGCAAAGCGTATGGACCAAAGCACAACCACCAGTCCGCTGCGAGACAGTTGTAAACGAGAACCCCGTTATGTTGAACCTAGTAGACAAGTGGTAAGTCATTTATTTTCTACATACTTTTGCTTCTCTAAGTGGTGTAAGTCAAGGCCGTGCTATGTTTTACCAAAACAGAGGAATAAACATTTTGAACCATACACATCGCGTTGACATCCAGACGCTGTGAATCCTGGCCTCAAATTAGAAAGTAGATATTTATATAACTGTTCACTGGAGAGCTGATATCTACTCGAGAAAATGAATTATATTTATTTCCTTGCTTTGCGTTGATTTCCACTTCCAGTTCCAACACTCAACTCGGAAAGTCCCGAAAATTTCCCAATGCATGGGGTATGCCAGTATCCACTGCCTACACTGCTATACGTGAACTGCTAAACTGCTTTGTGTAATATAAAGTTATAATATCGCTTACAAATATTTCAAATACAAATATGTCTCCCACTTTCCGGAGAGTTTTTGAGATATCTAGGGCTTAGTATGGAACTAAAGGACGCGCTTTATCGTTCTGATTGCTTTATAACTTTATTCATCAGTTCTTATTTTTTCTGTAATATGTACAGAAAAAACAAAAAATAAATTATATCTAAAGACTAATCTACATTCTGTTTCCAAATTTACTAGTATATAGCGTCATTCGATGAAGAAGGTGAACAGTTCAGGCGAGTTGGACCCGAAGGGCTGGTGAACCTTGAGAAGGTATACAGGACCCAAGCTGTTATGGATCACATAGCTAGCTTCCACCAGCATCGGTACAGCCTCGCGAGGACCACCTCTCCTCTGTTCGCTGATTACTTGAGGTGGTAACTGATTTGAATATATCACGTATTTTTTTATTTAGCTGCACACTGTATCCTACATAAAGCAGGATAGGCAGAGAAAATCTTGTAGTGACACACCGTTCTCAGCCCATGTTTTGTCTTGTTACCCGAACGAAGAAATGAAAGTAGTGAATTCCCCCGATTTGGAATTCGACCCACAAACGTCGTAGTTTTAGTCAGTCACTATGCCACCACCTCACGACGGGAAAGGTGTTATATTTAAAGATAAATTAGCAACTTAGTATAGCTATACGGCAACAAATGCATATTTATGTTTATATATACATAGCGCGATGGGTCGTAATGGGACGCCGGCGCGTGTTCAATTCCCACTCTGTTGAATGTTTATATTTAAATTTGTTTATTTCATGCACTGGAAGACAAAACGCAGCGTTGAGTTCCGCTACTTAATTTGCATGTTCCATCCTTAAGATAAGATATTAAAAATTGGATGGAACGTTCGTAATGGAATATTTTAACAAGGGTTAAACTAGTAGTAATAGTAGCACTTTGTTCCTTTTGCTTCCCCCCTGTTACGCGGGAGAAACTTAAATCAGCTTTTTTTAAAAAAAACTTATAAAGCTCCTATCGTTTCAGAACAGCCATTGCATCCTGCGAAGACCCAGTCTTTGTGCAACCAGCGCAAAAGACTTCAGGATCAGACTTTGAAAATGAAGCATTATACGAACTGGAAGGTGGTGGTTACTGTCCTGTACAGCCTTTGCCTCACGACCATGGTGTAACCATGTTCCCATTAGCCCCACAAAATGGAGAACGAATGGATAGGCATGTTTTACAGGTACGGTAGTACCTATAAACTACCAGTATTACTACTTACTATTTTTAAACATTTCCTAATGAATTTTTAGAGGTCATCGTGACCCAGCGGCACAGCTTTTGTTTTTGATATGACTTCAATTACCACTTGGAGGAAATAATTTGTTTCATTTCATCTTACTGGTAACAAGCCAAAGCGTGGCATTGAGTATGCATAGTATCACTAAATATGCAGTCTCAAAATTAGGCTGAAAGTCGATGTTTAGTAAAACCATCATGTTAGAGCTCTTCATTTTTCTTGGTAACCAAGGAGCTGACAATGGAACTGGAAAATAGCTGATTGAATCTTAAACTTGTTTCAGCTCTTTAAATTAATATTATTATTTATTATTTACAGATAATGCATCACGGTACAGCATGTGTAGTTGGAGAAGCCGAATGGGGTGGTGCCTTTGCCCATCTCAGGCTAGAACGATCTTGTGCTCTGTTGACGTGGTGCAGGACTGCTCATCGACCACATTCACAACATGGTAAGTATAAAAAAAAGTAAAACATCTCTGTTTTTATTTTGAACCAATTTAATTAAAGATTCCGTCGTGGTTGTTAACACATCACCACCCATCTTATTTTTATTCCCTGCGCCAAGAAACGAAAATAATTCATTCCCTTGATTGGCAATGGAACCTATAACCGTCGCTTTTACAGGCTGCTGCGCCATTACGGCCTCTATATTGATATTATTCTATTTTCAGTTATTAGGTAAATCTACTTGATTACCTGCTTTACATTTTACAGGTGACACCCCATCAGAAAATGTACAGCAACCAGAAATAAGTTTATCATACAACCCTGAAGAAATTATACCGATGAAATATTCTGGAAATTTGGTTCACGAGAATGAAGCTGGCGTTGTTGGTGAAGAAGGGTAAGTTGATATACCCGTATAATTTTTTTTTTACATTTTTAAGTTTCTTCCACATTTAGAGAAGAAAGTATTTTTTTAGAAAACGTAGAGGAATTTGAACCCACGCCTCTTAATACCCGTCCAAGTCTTCTATATCTTTAAATGTTAGTTCAGAAATCTTAGTCTTCGTTCTCCATTTTGTGGGGCAATAAAAGCGAATGTCAAACTATAAATCGAGTGCTTTAGAGACATTTAATTATGTTTTTTACCTATTTTCTTATTTTACTTTTCAGATTCATCGATCTCCAATGTGTAAAGGACATGCGTCTTTATGGAAAGCTATTAGAACCAAGAGATATTTCAGATTTATGCGCGTGCGCAAAACGACACGGCTTAGAAAATTGTACGCAACGTCCACTCATAATATCTCTGGTTTATGGGAAAACATTGAGTGACAATCGAACTGTACATTTTGTACTGCCACCATATTCTTTTAGGTAATTTTATTTTGTTTTTTTCCCTGCGTCTTCGCCTCGTGGTCAAATTTCCAATAGTTGTGACATTCCAGGTACAGGAGATAACTATGACCTGATAGAAATGGATGGTCTTAAAATTAGGTTCCTTCTGCCCATCTTGCGGGATACTTTATGCGTTTTTTTGATGAAATTTGAAATCGTAAATTCATAATACCTACAACTTTAAATATTTTACAGGGTATGGGCAGTAGGTCTACATTCTGTTATCAAAGCGCTGATAAGCCAGACTAAACTAGCGGACAGAAGTCTGGCGTGGTTGAAGAACAAATACACGGCGTTGTACTACGAGGACGGGTGCTGCTGTGAACCTCTTGTGTCTGATGCTATACGGGTCTGTATGTTGTTATTTCACTTAATTTTTTCTTCCATTCCAATACAAATAAATTATAAAGTAAAAAAAGGAAAACGTACAATGCTATAAGTGCCAAAGCTGTAAATTATATGAACTTCTGAAGAGTTTCACTATTCAGTTCCTGGCTCCATCATGACACCAGGTTGATGGTACCATATTACTGTATTGTCACCTGAAAAACGTATAACTGCCAAATTTCATCATTATACAATTATTATAATTGAGTCAATCAGTCAAATTCCGTGTCTTAGATTTGATTAGAAAGTTGCATAATTTACAAGTCTAACAGTCTTTGTATAAACGGATCGAAGTAACTATGGCAAGAGTGCAAGCAATAAAATTTAAATTCACTACTATCGCATTCAATCTCTCCAAAATAATCTATCCGAATTCAATCTCTCCAAAATCATCTATCTTTCGGCCTATTTGCACATTTCTTTCATTCAAAAAAAAAATTAATATAATACAAATACATTTATTATAACGCTCTCAACGTAAAAAAACTAAATTTATCGAAAAAAATATATAACACTAAATTGATTTCGTAGGTCTTCGGTGGAAGGGAATCAATAAGCGGGAGTTCCTCTCATTCAACTCCCGTGAAGTATTCAGACCACTCAGACTCCATCAAAAGTTCTGCTATCAAGTTTAAAAAGAATAAATCTACTTCAGAATTAAAAAGTTCACCAAAAAGCTACAGCTACAGTTCCCATACTTCTGGTACCAGGAGTGATGATGATGCTGTCCATGGATCACCAAGGCATAGGTGATCTTTACATATTACTTCCATATATTTTGGTGTATTTTTGTGGTACCGATGCTGTAATACGGCAGCGAAACGTAGGGATTGCAGAAGAAGGACGTGTAAAAGATGAATGCTCTGAAGATGAGATCTCTTCGTAGACATGCTGAGTCAGTTTAGTTAACTGAAACCGCAATGTCACAGTGAGTATAAAGAAGTAAATGCTTAGTCAGTTTGGGCACGTTGAGAGAATAAATTACGAAAGAATGGTAAAAAAGATTAATAATGCGAAGTTGGATGGTAATAACGCATAAAGAGATCTCGGTTGATCTTCATGACAAGAATACCGTTGATCCTCGAAAGATTAAAAGTGTTATGACCCCCGGAGGGCATGTATGCCAGAATGAGAATGAAAAAAACTATAGTGGATTTTTAAAGTAAATATAAAGTTATTTTCAGTTCCTATTCAGCGGCGTCCAGTCAGTGCTCACATACACACAGTACTCACAGGCACAGTAGTCTCACAGCTACCACCAGCGTGCTTAGTGCCTCACCTAATCGTAGCAGGTAAGCTACTTGTATGGTCATATAATAAAAATATACAGAGTTCCGCCTCTTCCGCCTACGGAGTACGTCTTAGCACTCAATTTCCTCTGCCTACCCTGATATTTTGGGGAACACCCTGAAGCTGTGAAAATAAACAATACTTTAACGCCCTTCGTCTTCACAGTCAGAATTGTCATTTATAATTTTTAATAAATGTTACATTCAAACGAACATATCTTCATATCATAATAAGCATCATATTTTTTATTACAGTTTAAGAAGATTGGAGACAAGTGAGAGATTTTGGGAGAACCTCAAACATTTGAGGACGGGTTCAGTGGGCTATGATACACAATTAGACTTTATGGACTTCGTTGCCTTATTTCGGAGCTTTAGGTAAATAATATTAACACTAATTTGTTAGGTCGACTTAAAACTATGTTATGTAACTAGGGATCTATAATTAAATCCAAAAAAATCTATTTTACCCACTTGTAATAGCATCATGAAAATTGGCAGTTATATCTAACTTAGGTGACAATACAATGATATGGTATCATCGAGCTGATCTGACAATGGAGCCAGGAAGACACCTAATTTATGCTAATATTATAAAGTTGAACTAGGTAGGGGAATTGTGCTCAAGA
>FAPJ01017884.1:386-11455 GCA_001485985.1 Heliconius ethilla aerotome | reverse complement strand
TAAAATTTCTTTATTTTACAAGAAACTGTTGATGAATTGGTGGATTCTAATATTAATAAAGTCGAACAAAACGGAATTCAAAATAGGCCGAGTAACCAATCTCATGACAATCATTTAAAAAATACGAGTAAGTATAACCAACATCAACTCAATATATTTTTACATTTTCAATAAATAAATAAAATTTCTTTATTTTACAAGAAGCTGTTGATGAATTGGTGGATTCTAATATTAATAAAGTCGAACAAAACAGAATTCAAAATAGGCCGAGTAATCAATCTGATATCGATCATTTAAATAATACGAGTAAGTATAACCAATTTCAACTCAATATTTTTTTACACTTTCAATAAATAAATAAAATTTATTTACTGTACACCAAACAAAACAATAAGAATAGTAATAAAGAAAGAAAATAACAAAAGAAAAAAAATACAAACGAAAAATTAAATGTACAATCGGCGGTCTTATCGCTTAAATAGAAATCAGAGTAAGAATTGGATAGGATATGGACAATAAAATTATATACAAATATTAATGCATTATTATAAATATCTAAACATATTTGTAAGATAACATCTAGCAAGTCTAATACAATTTAATACAATTTGACATTTTATGCAAAACTATCATTATATAAATAAGATATTGGTAAACAGTGAAAATGGAATAAGTAACGCAAGTATGATAAGTTAATTTTTTTAAGTACTTGTTTCGTAATTTTATAAATAACTTTAGTTGAATATTTTTATAGATTCATTAGATTTGGCTCCTGTAGATGATCCTTGTCCGAATAATCAAAGTTTGCACAGCAGAAGCGATATTAAAGTTTTAATCAATTTCATTTATCAACAATTGTCTATTGATGATAAAATTCGGCAAAAATATCAGTCTACCGCTATAGAACACCGTGATGATTATTTAAAAGATATAAAACAATTTGAAGAATGGCTACAAAGCCACCCACAACATTTTAAGCATGTACTAGAAAGTTTGAGTCGCTTCAGAAGGGACAGCATAGAACCAGATGTCAAAAAAATCGAAAAGCTATTGCAAGATAATTCAGGATTATCCCATGAACATGAAGAAAAAAATAAAACATTCTATCATTTAAAAAAAAAATTGCAGAGATACAAAATTATGTGTGAAATCAATTGTGAAGAAGTTAATGATAACGAAGGTAGAATGATGCATAACATTTTTATGTCAATTATTTAGCTAACTAGTACTTGCATTATAAGTATATTTAATGAATTTTCTAACTAAATATCGTTTTATAGCCCTAGATCACCTCATATTTAGAAGAAGTATTCAAAAAGATTACGTCTGCAGCTCTTTAAAGGACTTATACGATAAAATACAGGAGAGATTGTCGCAATTCCTAGAAAACTTTAATAATGAATCAATCAATCGATTTTCTCACCAAGATGCCAACTATCGGGAAAAATTTGAAAATGTTACAAATACTTTACGAGAAAAGGGGCTACAAAAAATGAGTGGAACTTTTTACGAAATCTTACTATTACAAGATGAATATCATCACTTTACAGAGAAGTTAAACTTTTCTACTGTTTTAGAACAAATAAACCTTGTAAAAAATTTAAACATTCAAGTAGATGTCCTAATATTACGGTTATCACAATTAATTGCAGATTATGGTCGTAAATGTCAACATTGCATGAGCGGTATGTTAGTAAATATTAGTATGTGTTTACTTTATTAAAACATTTATAAAATACAACAACTACTTAACTATTGTATATCTAATCTTTGAACTTTTTTATTATAATTTTCTAGAATTTACTTTATAAGATGTATATTTAATTAATTTTTTAGAACTAAATTTTCGGCGTTCCAGACAAGTACTAACAAATCCTGAAAATGAAAACGAAAATTTAAAGGAACATACAAAATCTATTTTAGATTATTTGTTAGATGAGAAATTTAACGAAACCGCTGAAAAGGTGCAAAACGACCGGGAAAATATATTCAAAGAGTTCTTAGATTTCATTGATGAAATGAAAAACAAGCACTTGAACTTAGAAGCATTCGATAAAGTTAAAGAGGAAGTCAATAAAATTATTCTACAAGAGAAACAAGATATACAAAGTCTTAGTCTAAGCATTACTGAAACGCTTAAAGAGATGGAAAAGTTAACAAAACTGTTCGTCGAATTGATAAAAGATATTCAGGAAATTATTAATGAGTTAACCAAAAAATTCGAAAACAATTTATAAATAAAATATTAAGTTCATTAATATATTTTCGTATGTGAAACATCGAAATATACATTTAATAAAGCAATTAGTAGTTTAATTATTTGATCATATATTTTAAGAGAATAAGATATTCTAGTTAATCCTCGAAGTATTTTAGTATCTATTAGTCAATAATACTAATAGCCTAAGATCTCAGGGCTCCCAGACCTGTGTAATTTTAACAAAGTTGAAATTTTGAGGCAAACTACGTTACACTAGCAAGCCAAAATTTTATATACGAGTATAAGCACCCAGATCAATCCGATGGGCCAATCATCCTCCCAGATGCGATAAAGTTTCCATAATTATATAGTGTCTAGAGCAATACTTTAAGCACCCCAGCACTCTGTGTCTGGGGCCCTGGGATCTCAGTCTCTAACATTTAATGCAAAAAAGCTATCAAAACTTGACTCTTTCAGAACATAGGGACCTGATCTAACCTGGCCAATCAATCAATCAAAAAAGTTAATCAAAATGCGTCAAGTTGGATTTGGTTGAAAAGTGACAGATAGGCAAAAATGTTACAAACTAGAGGCCCCCGTGCGGCTTCACCTGCTTGAAATATATGAATGTTCTTTTAAGTGTATGCAAGACAAAACTATCCAAGCGCGAGTCGGACTCGCCCACAGAGGGTTCTGTACCAAACTTAAGTTTGCAGGCATATACACTTATTTAATATGAAATGAACTAGGTACAAATATAAGTTTATAAATCTATTTCATACAAAATTTCATAACTGATAGGTCTACTGGTAGTACCTACACAATAGGTTTTGATTACACGGTGAATTTCATACAAAATGAAGCAAAAACGATACATAAATGCTCATATCTTTTGATAGAGTTGTAATAGAAGCTTAATTTCTGTACTCCAAGGAACTGTAAACCTGAATATCAGATACCTCAACACAATCTCAAGTAAAATGGTCGTGATAGACGGACAGACGGCCAACAAAGTGATCTTATAATAGTTCCGTTCCATATTCCTTTTGAAATGGATGTTTAAAATAAATCAAAATTTAAGTGTTTTTATCGATCGTTTGATAAATTTCAAGGTACGTGTACGTGGCTGCGTGACCTCTTAATTTTATTTATACGTATAGATACAGGTAAACGGTAATTTATTTTTTTTTTTGCACTTTGACGCTATATCTAATATCCCGCATATAGCAGAGGATGCAGAGGGAATCTAGTGTTAAGACATTGTTTTCCCCACTTTCTGCGCATTTTTCATTGAATATTGAATGGTGGAAGTCAGTCAGATTCATGTTATCGTGTACAACACGAACCTGACTGACTGACACACTGCAGGGTAGGTAAAGGGAACCTAATGTTAAGACACTGCGTTCCCTACTTTACGCCAAAATCTGGAAGCATTTAAGTTACTCTGGAAGCGTTTTAAGTGGCAGAACTCAACGTCGCGCTTCGGCTCGACATCAGAGCGAAGAAATGAAAATATAAATTTAAATAAATATTATATAATAGATATGTTCTATATCCACTCGGAGGATTGATTTATTTACATTTCCTCACTCACTAAGCGCGACGGAGATTTACGCCACTCAAATTAAGCAGGAAACGGAGTTTTTTAACACTAGTTTCTCTCTGCCTACCCTGATATATGCAGAACGCAGTGAGAAGCTAAAAAAAAATACATTCTGAATGAAAAATAAATATATCCTGAGGTAAATAATACTAAAAGTACCTACTATTAAAAACAATATTTAAAACGCGCGGTCGTATATAACACAATTTTTTATCTCAGGAATTTAAAAAATGTTTAGATAAATAAAAATTGTAGGTATTCTGGCGTGCTTATATATTATGAAAATAAAAATATTAATAATAAAATAAGTTTTAGTACATATTTCTCATAGCACAATAAATTATTATCGTTTCTAAATTCCAATAATAGATATAAAAGGTTGCAGTTATTTGTTTTCTGTCAATACTTTACAATGTTGTATAAAGTAGCTGTTGTTTTGTTCGTAGTGGAGGCTCTACTTGTGAGGGAGCTAGGAGCTTCACAGATCAAGGTGGTCGGCCAAAATAATGATCTGCCCATAAGTGGTTCCAAAGATAAACTTTTCTTGGATAATGAAAGTGGTAAGGCCTTAATGTTTAATGTCATGTAGTCTTATACTGTTAAATTGATAAAATTATTCTTATTATCTATTTCCATTATATAATTATCTTTTAAAATTGTGTATGTCAATATATTTCAGGTTCTTTTCTAAAAGATTATTTGAAAGAAATTGAAAATTTTTTGAATTACTTGTTTTCCGCTAACAATTACGATAAAACTGGTCTAAGCATTCAAAAGGAAGGAGATAATATCGTTTTCAAAGGTCTCGCAACAGTTATCAACGAAAATACAAACATAGATTTAGGCATAAATATAAAGAAAATAATAAAATTGTTACGTCAAGTCATTAAACTAATTAAAGAAATAATTGATGAATTCGCCCATCTACAAAATCAATAAGAAAATGACAATCTTAACACATCAAATTAAATGTCATATCTATATGATATTATTAAATTTATATTAAAGTTCTGCATTTACTTTGTTTTTAATTTTATTTCCTTTTTCCCAAATGCTTGGAAAAACTGTGAAGCTTTTGATACTTTACTCAATATCTATATACTCGTACAATAAACAAGTATTTCTTTAAAATATGAACCTTAATAGGTTATAAACGATGATGCAGGTAATAATTTTACGTACGTTGGTATATTTATTAAAGGTTCCTCCATTTCATGCCCGCTTATGGATTTTTTTCGTGACATATATAGTGAAAACAAAAAATATTTTTAAAATCACTTGTCTTCTTTGAGGTGTCCTTATGAAGCATTTATAAAGTAGGGTGAGCGACCGCACGGATAGCCGATTACCGATTCAGCGCTCCTCAATAAATCTGAATAGGTATTGTGCGCGGGCGCATACAAGTGTTGTTACTTATTGTGAATTAAATTTGTGAAGAGGTCCAAGGTGCCGTTGACATCAGTTTGCAGGACGTGTTATGTTTCACACATGACCACTATTCAATATCAAAACCAGCAATTTCGGGTCCTTGCGTATTGTAAAGTTATTATTTATTAATATTTTAAAATTTTGTATTTTTATAAATATTAATTTATTTCCTATTAACCTACATAGGTTTCATGATATAGCATATATATGTATGTTATATCACAGAACTTTTGTTTTTTATTGTGCTCCACATTCCCTACAATAAATTTATTTGTATGATAATATGAAAACACATACATACGAATAAGCATTATGTGTACATCTTTTAAGGATTTTTTTTAAACCTATATGTCCAATTTTTGAATAACACATGAAGAATCGAACTCAACCGAAAATGTACAAAACGATAAATTTATCCGGTCTGTCAGACATGAATTGGATATTCAACTTTTATGAAGGTCTTAAAGCACAGTACCATTAGTTATACGGACAATTGTTGCATAAAGATGGTACAATGCACCCACAACCTGTGGCCACTTACAATGACGAAAATATACATATATTTGTGTATTTAGAGGGTTAAGCAGAATGGAGCTTACATTAAGTTACTATACTCATCTTATTAACCATAACATTTAATATAAGTTAAGCTTTTTTATTTTTAATTTCACAAGGTAGATAAAAAACCTTATAGCATTAAACTACAATAAAATTTTGGACATACATAGATGTGTGCTAAGATTACAATTCGTTCCTTTGGACATTTTGAAAAGATTAAATGTATATATTTTTTTCTACTGTATTTCACTGATATCCGTTAATAGAACCATTCTAAGAACATTTTGAATTTCGATTTAATTCATTTACCATGTTACCGTTGCAAATGAAATAGAATAAAAACAAACCTCAAAGTATTACACTCAGGGTTGCCCCTAGTGAGTAGAAAGTTTAGTAAATCGAAATAAAGTAGAAAAGGTTATTCCTAAAAGTAATAAAAAAAGACAGCGGATATCTGTTGAAATTAGGAAAATATGAAAATAATTACTAATAATACCATAGTGTAATACACTACTATAGTGTATAAGAGGTACAATTAGTATACATATATGTACATACTTATGTTATATATAAGTACAGACTTTAATCATAAAATAATGTAATCATGGAGCATTGCAAGAAGCAGCCCTAAGCTCGGTCTCGGTGCAGGGTGCATGCACCGTCTGGCTCCGCAAGGGCACGGGGGCGCCTGCAGCGCCCTTGCGCCGCCCGCCACGCCCGCGCGACCTCTACGCCGACCGTATGCTCGGACGGGACATCTCATTTCTGAATTTGAAGTGGTCTACGTAACAGTAGCAAACAATGATACTTTTTATATAGACAAATATAAAATGTTTGACTGAAATATATTTTACATAATTATATATTATACATGCGTATATTTTTACACGGTACCCTGATTTTTTTATTCACTTTTATTTATTAAACATTTCATTTTCCTGTGTAGTTAGTAAAAGAGACAGAGTTATTGTTATTTCGCCTTCTAAATAACAAAATATAAGTGGTATGGGTATATATTTTACTGACAACTTAAAAGAATTTAGTAAAAATACACTGTTTAATTCAAATTTATATTGGAGAAAATATATAGGCTTCAAATATTACCTGACTAAGCTGCGAGGCGGAAATAAGAATTCTCATTTTATGTTGTCACGTTATCGAAGCTTAAAATGCAATGCACACATACAGACATAATTTATTACTATAAGATAGACGGGTAAAGAATAATTGAATTTCAAACAATTATCAAAACATAAACAACGATAACTGTTGCTGGCAGTGCCCGTGTCAGCGCAAGGACGTCAGGTCACCGCCGCAATCATATCATGCGCTATTATACCGAACTCGTCCTTTTTTGTCACACTTGGAGACCAGCGGTAGGTTCTTTGACATACTAATGCACTCGTCCACAGAACTACTGTGTACAAAACTATCACTGTTTAATGTGTAGAAAGTGTGCTCTTAGTATCTAGCTTTTAACTTAATATTTGCTATTGATATAAAGCATATTTAACTTTCCCTATACAATGATCTATTTCTATACTATTACTGTAAAGTTGAACACGCTAACCTTACGAAGTACTGGTTTGAATGGTAAAGTGCGAGTCGGCCTCGCTCACCGAGGGCTAATTTGTTAAGGGTAAAGTTAATAACGAACTTGTTAAAATATATAATTTGTTCGCTTTTATCATTTTGTATTGTAAGTTTTAATTTTTCGTCGTCGTTCGTTCTATTTAAGATTTACCTGTGACAGGTTTGTTTGGAGTTTCCTAACGCTTCGGTATCATTTCAGTCCGTTGCAGGCAATGCCTCGTAGAGAGTGTCAGTTCAGTCGGTGTCAGCCATGCCTGGTGCAGAAAATTGGGAATATGCTGTCATAATGCCTGTGTCTTAATTTAATTTACAACGTTATTTATTACGAATAATATAATAAGTAAAAATAAAATTAATATTTTTTGTTTCACATTATGGAATTATCATCATCAATATAAATGTATGTTTAATATATAGAAAAAAAACTTGTGACAAAAGTACTTCACACATGTACAGCAATTAAAATAAACATATTCCACAAAATTAGCCAGTAAAGGTCGTAAAATTAAATATGTAAATATTTGAGAGAAATCTGAAAGTTGGCGAGGAGCCAATGTTCCCTTGTCTGGCGGTAATGCAATAAATATACTCAACCAACATTCATGGTAATAAAGTAAATAAATAAAACAATGGATAAAACGAGTACATATTTTCCAGCAGAACCTTTGAAAACTTAATTATATGTACTCAATTTGTACAATAATAGTGACAATTTGTGCATAAAAATATAATTTATTATATATCTAAATTAGGTAAGTAAATAAACTTATAAATTGTAATTTTTTTCTAGTTTCTATTTTTTTTTATTTTGTCTAGACTGGAAAATGGAATGTTTTCGTATGGAGAAGATATCGGATGGGCGGTTAGTCTTACGCTTGAAAAACAGATAGCTGGTTAAGAGCTGGTATCAATGAAATACGATGAAGTCTCGAGTCTCGACTGCGAGTCAGACACTTGAACCGGCGCCGGTGCCAACATTTTAAAAAGAGGTCATTTGTTGACGTGTTAATAACTCGGACGACTACGAGTTAAATAGAAGACTATCTGATATTGAAACATACTAACAAGAAATTATTATACGTATAGAATTAAAAATTATTATTTACCTCAAACCACTAATTATATCAAATAAATTAGTTCTTATTAAAATTAGCTATATAGTTTTTACTTACTCATTTGTTGTTTGGTTTGTTCCTAAAGCATCACACAAAAACATTAATATATTTATGTATATATATGCATAAAACTCGGTAAAAAACAAGTAAGGAAATTGCATTGAATGGTCCTTACTTGTTTTTGTGGGATTTTATAATTATGAATATAATGTTTTTAATTATTTTTCCATTGTTTTCTCAACCATAATATGTTGAGGTACAAGAGAGCTGCCAAGCAGAATGAGTAGACTACATGACACAGTTACAGGAGGTAGAGTTAACGTTTACGTTATGAATATAATAAAAATTTAACCAAATTTTCACGAAAGGCACTAAATTATAAACATCTCAATAGTGTGATTTAAACTAATTATTTTACTAACTAAATTTTAATATCGTATAGATCCTGCAATGAATATGATACAAGTTTATGCAAATTGTAGATATGTAAAATTGCTCTATAAAGACTATAATAAGTAACTCTGAGTAAGTATGGTAGTACCTAATAAGTTATTCTAGATACAAAGTCACCAATTCAGTTAGTTTTTTTGCAGAGGATTTACATTTATATTAAAATTATTCAGTTTTTGTATATATTCGTGAAAAATCATTGATTTTTTTCAATAAGTCATCATAAATTTGATCTTCGTGTGGTACGGTTATATAGGTACTTACTTAAGTTGGGTAAACATATAACATTATTATTATACAGAGTGTTTTTATCAGCACCACTTTAAATGAAACCACAGTTTTAACTACTCTATAAAAGCCTAATAGAATGAAAAAAAATATTTTCCCAAAAATAAATAAGTTTTTTTTTCTTCAAAATTCGAAGCTGCAGCTGCATATTCATTTACCTTATATAATTTAGTTTCAAGTATCTCTCACTACATTAGAGTAGACAGAGGGAAACTAGTGTTAAGACAGTACGTCACGAATTTTATATAATTCAATTTTAAAAGACTTAAATTTCATATCAAATTACCGATTACAATAATTATTTTCAAAATCTCACAGTTATTTGTATCTTTGTTTCCTTATAGTAAACAAAAAAGAAGATTTATACGAGTAGAAGACCCCGAGCATATATTTTTAACGTAATTAAGGAATGTTTTTTAAATGAATAAAGGTGTTAAATAATTTTTGCAAATAAACAAAAAACGTGTAGTTTTTGCTTTAAATATATATTGACGTCAATCACAGTAATATAACCAATACAAAATTTAACGTGAGCATATGTAGATGTATGAACGTAGACACCGAAGTATAAATTGCGGTTAACACAGGTCGAGTTTAGCCGCCATCCGGCTTTTAACCACATTTTCACGCGACACTGCCCAAACAGGACTTCGATCTTACCGCTCCACTAACGGACTTCCTTATCATTTTTTATGGCTACATAGGCCGTACAACTGCTTTTTGCTCAATAAATAATATAAAATTTGGCAAATGAAGATGCATACGCTTTACAGTTAAAGTTTATGCCCCATGTACTTTATATGTTCGAAAAAAAATATGGATAGAAATTTTATTTGGTTCGTTTTTAAAATATTTATAAGTGTACGAGTATATATAAATTATAGTATTAGGTCCTTACATATGAAATAGGCGTATGGTACCTATGGGAGGAACAAAAAGTCGAATACTTTTTAACATAATATATTTATTTAATCAAATGGTAATAAAAAATTGGCCAGTCGTGGCGCAGGGGCATAAAGTGTGACTGTAAACGCGACTGGTTCAGGTTTCGATTCCCACTCGTGGAAATGAAATATTTATTTACGTTTATTTCTTCGCTCTGGTGCCGAGTCAAGGGGCGGCGTTGAGTTCCGCCACTCAACATGCAATGCGGCGGAAAATGGAGGATGGAAACTTCCGTACATAAATTGGAGGTCTCGAGTGTGAATTCCAACTCTATATCTCCAAGCATTTCTGAGATAAAGGCTTTTGACAGACAGACAGACGAACAAGAAAGTGATCTTATAAGGGTTCCTTTTTTTCTTAAAAAATACAGAATCCCAAAAATATATATCCTTTGAACATTCAATTGATGTTTACATTAATTATATTTACATGTAAAAGTGCTTTAATAAAATAAAGATGAGCCATAACATAATACGTTGTAAATTGTAATAATATTCGCTTTGTTATGCAGCTCGGGTGCATGGACACATTTTTGCAAATGTTAACGAAATCGGTGGCAATGGCCAGTGGGGGCGACCAGTGCACGGTGCAACGTATGCACCCCCCCCCCCCCCCACCCCCCCCCTCCCCCTTCCCCTTCCTTTTCACCCACATCGATATCTATATATAATACATATGTCTGTGTCATATTTTGATATTATCACATTATTTATAACCATGAATCATCATTTGATATCATCAAAATAAAAAAAATGGAGTTATTAATTAACTAAATACTAGTATGTACATTTTTCAGTACAGTTATGACGGTTTACTTATTGTTCGATAAAATATAATATTTGATAATTATGTTATATTAACTTGATTTTCGTATAAAATAAAATAATGA
>FAPJ01017838.1:0-15902 GCA_001485985.1 Heliconius ethilla aerotome | reverse complement strand
AAAAAAACAAATATTTTTCACATTTTTAAGCAAAAACGACGAATAGATTTGATTACCGTCGGTGACCCTTTCACTAAAGAGGATATGAAGGAAGAGCACACCGTTAAAGGAAAATTAGATGCCAAGAAGCGTGTTATAATTATTTTAGCAAGAGTACATGGTGGTGAACAACCTGCCTCTTTCATTTGCCAAGGTTCATATTTTTCATGTTCATCTTCTAGCTAAATAGTTTCACGAACATTGAAAATTATAAAGTATTTTACTATGTATTTTAGGTTTTCTGGATTATTTAGTGAGTTCCTCAGAAAAAGCAGGAGCCCTGCGAAATGGAATTGTAATACAGGTGACGTTAATAATATAATTTTACTATTCTCACAAAAGTACTAAATAAAAGCAGGTACTACTTAAGTAATCAGCGTTTTAAAAATCAATAAATGTTTCAGGTTATACCAATGTTAAATCCTGATGGTGTATTTTTGGGGAATCAGCGGTCTGATTTACTTGGTTCAGATCTAAATCGCTGTTGGACGAGAGCCACTACCTTTGCTCATCCTGTCCTTATAGCGATCAACGAACTTATTAAAAAAATCAATGCCGAAAAAGTAAGTATGGCATGGCATGCATTACAATAACTATAATTTTTTTTTTAGTTTTTTGTGAAAATTCAACTTAATGTTCCTATAATAAGTTTCACCTGTGTATCTAGACTTTGCAGCTGGATTTTATCATTGACATCCACGCTGATGCAAGCCATGAAGGTGTTTTTGTACGAGGGAATTCCTATGATGATGTGTACAGGTGAAAATAATTTTAACTTATTCAGAAACGAATGCACCGGAAATTTACCAACTATCATGATTTGATAAAATTTTGATAGATTCGAAAGGCATGCAGTTTTACCCAAGTTTCTTGGAATGCGAGTAGAGGCCTGGAAGCCAGAATCATGTCTGTACAACATGGACAATCATGCTGCGGGCAGTGCTAGAAGGGCTTTACCTACAGGCGCCACTGATGCCTATTCCCTCCTTGCTTCATTTGGTGGACGAAGGCTAACGTCTAATGGCCCGTATATACACTACACTGAAGAAGCTTGTATCCTTTATACTACTCTTATTTAGATTAAATAATACTTAACTATAAAAACACTACTTGTATTGACTGTTATATACTTAATAACTATTTTGTCTACATCGTTTACTTGTATGTTTAGTGTAATATGGTAGAAAAAACTAGACAATAATATACTGGACTATAACTAAATGATAACATAATAATATTTTACAATAAACAAACTTATTATTGAAGATTATAAAATAGGAAGGTCATTAGTGAAGTCCCTGTGCGACTACTACAGACATGTGGGAGTTATTCCACCACGTGAAGGTATCAAAACAAAGAAAAAGGAATCAAGAAAGAGGCGTAGGCAAAAGAGGCCAATTAATGAACGCGAAAGGTTGTGTAATCTTGGCTATTAGATAAATTTTGAAAATGCATAGATATTATTTTCAGTCAGGAGAAATATGTATGTTACGTGCTTTCTGTCATAAACTTCATAAATTATCTAAGTATATTATTTAGGCAATGTATACTATAACACTTTTACCGAATGTAAAATACCACAACTATTACTTAATATAAAAATAACTGCTACTTAATATTCCAGGTCTCCCAGTTCTTCCCCTGAACGAAGAGTACTAGCTGGACGCGTATTATCACCTCCGCTGCCTCTAACGTCGCCTCCTGCGTTACGAGCATTACCTGTGCGTACTGCACGTAATGCCAATATACGGGTTAAGCCTCGAGTGGTTTATGGTGATACTATACTACCTATTATTACTGGTGAGTTCATAACATATTATATAATAAAAAATAAATCAGCTTCACGGTGTATCCCAGACATAGCAAGGTAGGCACAGGGAACCTAGTGTTAAGACACTCCACTAGGTTTTTCCGCCAAATTCTGAAGCTCGGGCGTCGGGTACTGCCGAGTGTCCTCAGTTCCTGTTACATGATTAGTGACGGAAAGAATATCACGCTTCGTTTTGCCAGAACGAGGATATGAAAATAATTTAAATATAATAATTCCCCCGAGTGGCGATCAACCAATCTGAACCACTTTAAAGTCATGCTCATTATAGTATATACACGATATATGTATAAGATGTCATCTTTTTCCATACCTTTCATACATTTTTTACCTACAAAACCACTTAATACTGATTATACAGGTAAGGCAGTCAGAAGTCCTCGGCTAGCAGTAGTCGATTTAAGCGCATACATTCGCAGCCCCACATCAGCCCGCCGCCGCGCGAGCACGGTGCGGGGCGCACGACGCACGCGCCTGGCGAGACCTGCACCCGCGCACGCTCGCCTTACTAGCGACGAATGTGATACACAAGACTCCGAATCTTAATTCCTTAATAAATTATTACAATGGAAGAGCAATTTCATTCAACGATTGGAATAAACCTATTGTAAGGCAGTAAGTTCTTGGCTAGTGGTCGACCACAAATTGCGTTGCAAGGGGTTCGCCTTATAAACGATGAATATGATACAAAAAATCTGGTTCTTAATTTCTTGACCATTTAATGCTCTTCCATTTCTATTAGCTATCTATACAAGTGTTGCTATGAGTAACTATGTATATTTAATTCACTTTTTTATTATTATTGTTCACTTTAGCTTTTTTACACTTTTACTGTATAATCTAGAACCATAGCATTTATATAATTCAATTTCAAATTGTAAGACTATGAAAATAAATATTGCAATAAAACAAACAAAGTTTTTAATTAAATGTATAATGTCTAAAGCTTTGATATTTACAATCACTAACACTAACATTCAGTCATTACTTCCTTACAACATTATCGTGAACACTATTATCACTACAAATTTATCAATCACAACGGCAAATAAAAAACGAGACTGAGTATCTGTAGAGATTTATTCTTTTTCTTTTTTAATCATTTACGACAATTTGGTTTAGAATCAAACGAGTTAAATGAATCAACCGCGCCTACGCAGGCTAATAGAGGTCACGGGAGCGTCAATACATACGAAGTAGTACGCGAGGCGGCGTCCGTCGAGAGCGCGAAGCACGTCCTCTAATAAATATCTTTGGTATGAACCGAAAAGAGCTCGCCGACAGTTCACACGCGATTGCACTGACAACCGATAGTTATTGCGCCACGCATCACGGCGCGGCGGGGAGGCGCGCGCGGCCGCGTCATTCCCACGCGTCGGCGTCCTCGTCGTCCGACAGCGTCACCAGGTGCATGGGGTAATCAGTGGGCGCCGCCGTCGGCACCGGGGCGCCGCCCCCGCCTCCGCCCGCCGGAGCCGCACCGCCCGGGACCACGACACCGCCTCCACCGCCGCCCACACCGCCGCCGCCCCCAGCACCGCCACCGACGCACGCAGGCCTTCTGGCGGCGCGTCTCTGACGAAGCAGCTCCTCGTCGGCGGCGGTGCGCGGCTTGCGGAACTCATACACCAGCGGGAAGATACGCTCCACCGCAGATTGTACGTCGTTCACGCTGCGAGCTGTCCGACAAACAGTTAATGTTGTTACTGGGATTGCATTGTTAAAAAATGTTCAGATAAATATATATTTCACACATAATTTTAATTGCTCATTTATATTTGACTGATCATTTTCAAATGCTTGCAAATAGCTTATAAAATATGTAATACTGTATCATTTGTAAAACAAAACCCGTATACATTTTTGTCCATCTGGCCATCCATAAGTAACAGCCATTTTATTCCTAAACTATAAGCGAAATATATTGTGAACCGCTGTAGGATTTTTATATAAAATATAAAAGATTAAAGGAGAAACTCCTACATATATATATATATATATATATTTATATATATATACAACTAAAAAATATATGTTGTATATTCCAATGAACACTTAACAATTATTGATTTAAAATACATACCTACAGAATGATTTTATTTTTAAAACCATTAAATAACTTATTATTTATACAAACACTTTGGAAATCATAATGTTTTTTACTAGCCAAATTGATAATGATATTTTAACTATGTGGAGGTAATCAAGCCCTAAGTGGCCCTACGTAACCGGAAATAAGTAATTATAATAAAATGTAAATATCACACTTATATCTTCCACATTTCACTGACACAAAAGATTAAAATTCAATAATACTTAAAAATCCGGTCGGCAACATTATGTCTATTATAGGTAACTACAAAAACAATATAAACAATTTTTTCCTGTGAATTAATTTTACTTTTTCTTTTTCTATTATTTTTATTAAATATTGATCTATATAAAAAAATGCTATAATGGAGCAGTCGTTTCTCTTTTACGAAATGGTCATAGGTGTGATGCCCACTAAAAACTCGATTCATATGTAAATATCATGCCAGTTCCTTAAATGGGAGAAAAGACTTATTAACAGCCTTTACGCTAAGATATATAACAATACACAGCAATGTTTTATGTATTTTCAATCAAGCTATGGAATATTAATAGTTTGATAAAAACATTTTTTATTCATTTTTGTAATTAGATTTGAACTTCGCGCACGTTCTGATAGAATGTCATAAAGTGTGTCCTGAAACTCATACGAGTACATGCAAATTGTAACGTCCTAACATGGTTTTAGTGTTATATATTATTATTTTTAGCTTGCCGCTGTATCCTACACATAACATAAGGAAACTAGTGTTAAAACACCTCTTTTCCATTAAGGCACTTCCGTACCCCACTCTCTAGAATGTAGTGGCGGAATTCAACGCCACAAGGTATTATTTTATAATGATTATATATAATATCCCCAATTATATGTAAATATCGTTAGCAATGAATGAGTGAGTATTGCACTTGCGGCTTTAACCGCGCTATTGTTTATTTTTACCTTCGTGAGCAAACTGTATTCGCTTACACTAGGGCCTTGGATTGAAGGTAGTATGCATTTCAATGCTTGTAAAAAAATTGGGACATACATGAAAAATAAAATGTCTAACCTTGAAAGTATTAACCAAACAACATTACGTAAAGCGCGTTTCCATTTCGCTAGACATTTTTGCTATACCATTAACATATTAGACATGAATAGGCACGATCAACAACTTTCTCCTAACGGGAATTTTATCAAAACGTAAGACGTCATCTTTCGCATGGAATAAATGAGTTAATGTCACCTGTTATTGTGACGCCACCAGTCGAGAATATTTTCAGTGTCGCTTTTGGGTTGAACAACTTGTATGTGACACCGGGATGAAGTTCTGGCTCGTAGCTGAAAACGTAGAAATTAAAGTATTTATAATACAAAAACTATACAAATACACAGCTGATATTTATAAATATAAAGGAACTAAACAATCATTTAACATGATCCCAGTCACTTCCCACTCGAGGAAATGAAATATTTATTATTTTGATTTCTTCGCTTTAGTGCTGCGGCAAAGCGCAGTGTTAAGTTCCGCCACACAACACACAATGTCTCTAGAATTCAGCGAAAAGAGGGGAGCTAAGTGTTTTAACACTAGGCTCCCTCTGCCCACTGCTATATGCGGGATACAGCGTGAAGCTGAGAAAAAAAAACAATTTCTAAAGGCATAAAAAAAAAATATATTTATAACCTGTTATATCTTTTTAATACATTCGTAAATAAATTCGCAAATTGCACCTAATTGGAATTGCATGTATAAAGATAACAATTAAATTGTTTTTGTTTTAATTAGATTTATCCAAAAAAATTCTATTATTGAACTGTTAGGTTTAACTAATAGAATATATTTTATAAAAAAATAATATTTTTTATAAAAAACGAAAGCAGGTTAGGTAGGGAGAACCTAGTGTTAAGACCCTCTGTTTCCTATTTTCCGTCGAATTCTGGAGGCGCTTTGCCTCGAAAACCAAAGTGAACTTATAATCTGTCACTTTTACAGTCACACGCTAGTGCTTGTGCACCATGACTGGCCTCTAATATTACTATCTAATATTTAAATATAAAATATATTACATTATAAAAAAAGAAAAATTTGAAATTTAAACAAAATACTTAAACATAATATTTGAGTGTTACAATAACTATGACTAAGAGGTTTATAGAACATGGCTAGATACTGATAGATTTCTTTAAAATAAAATGTTATTATCAAAGAATGATAATTTTTTTATAAATAAATTGGAGTTTTATGCTTCTGAGATCAATAATCTGCCATTTGTATATTTTTGTCAGTTTGTCCGTGCGATTTTATATGCTAATGTCAGAATCAGCTTAACCAACTTAAAGTTTGCACTATTGTATTTTGGAAAACTGCTGTTAATATTAAGTGTTTGTTTTAGTTGGTAAATAAGGTATATGAAAATGTGCTAAAGAGACACTATATGATTTATTTACAGACATTTCTTTTTAATTAATTAATTAATACAATACAACTAATGATAGAAACTTGGCGTGACTCATAAAGGAAGCATGGGAGTGAAGTAAGAGATAAGGGGAATCTAAAAATAGCCATTGGAGTATTCTATATTTGTCACTAAAACATGTACTATTGTAACAACAATGAAAACATTATAAATAGTTTTTTAAATTAGAATTAAAAGGCAGATGAAATGTAGGTTTTTTTTTTGTTTCTTCATTTAAGGAAATTAATAAAACAAAAATAGTTTACATAGTAATAGTAGGAATTTGAAGACTAAAATATTATATAAATTAATTGAGTTTTAATTTTAATTGCATGGGCATATCTAGAGATATTTTCCAGAGGGCCCTGTACTCAAGCTTTAAAGAAATGTTTGTGTTAAACCTTTTTTTATTATTCATAGTAACATTTAATGTGGTGAGCACAAAACTATTCTGGCCCCCCTTACTTATAAGTCCATGCTCTTTATACAAACTAAAAGAGAAATTAATAGCTCATGTATAATATGGCATAACTTAAAAAGCTAAGTGTTCTGAGTTCCTAAAATATTTTAGAGGTGGAGGTTCAACTTTGCTCAAAATTTTGTACATTTTCTAAAAAGTTTTTTCTTTTCCCAGTGGTAGTGTCAATAACATTTAAAAAATTTAAACATTACAAAAATATAATATGAAACTTACTCTGCTTCCTTATATTTTTTAGAGAAAGCTATAATACGAATGCCAAAAGGCATTCTACAAGTTCCGAGGACATTCACGACGCGGAAATTACGGAAGCGCACTTGAAATCCCAACTTCTGTAAGGCGCGTGCGTATCGCCGTGCCGCCACTTTTGCCTGGTCCTCACTAGTGGCACCTGTGCAAGTCACTCGCCCTGACGACCAGATAGATGCCGTAGTGTAGGGGCGTCGGAGTTTCATCGTCACCATACCATTTTCCCGTCTGAACTCGACATTCACACCATTTAATGCAATCTCTCTCAAGTTCAGGTGACACTTAACACTAAAACTGCACACAACATTGTTTATCATTATGTCTATTTCAGGAGTTTCCTCCTCTTCCTCTTCCATGGGAGCTTGTTGAACTGCTGTATCCCCAGATTCGATACATGGTTGTGTTGGTTGCTCTGGTTTGCCAGCCTCACAGTATTCATGGTCTGGCACCATGTGACTTGGCACTCCATGAGATGTCACCATACCATGGTTAGTTTTAATACCGTTTTCTTGGATGAGTGTAGCCATGACCACCACGGCGTCCTGAAACAGTGAAAATACCTTTATTAATTTAAATGTTTAAACACTATATTTGTCTACTAACATATTTCTTAACAATTGAGAATTTAATCTTACAGAATATTGGTGCTAATTGCAGAGATGAAAATTTAACTATTAAATTAATATTACATAATGACTTGATTGGGGTTTCTGTTTTTTATTCTATCTGGAGTTATTTTCATTAAAATAAATTATAACAGATAAAGGATGATTAATATGGTTTGAATAATAGTTACTAAAACTATTCATAGAATAAACATTAATCCTTATATATATATTTTATATTTGTAGATAAGGTACAAAAAAGAAACAAGAAATTAATCAACCACATTTCAAACAATAAAATGCTGAATTACTCAGTACATTGTAAGCTGTTTCAGTTAGTAGTTTATTTGTAATAACAAACCATTAAAGGAACTTTATTTAAAACACTTGATTACACAACAATGGTCAAAGCTAAACACATGAGTTTTAACAATGAGAGAACTGTGTAACTTATGTCATTAAGCAATAGCTTATATTATTTTTAAAATAAAATTTACAATACCAGTTACATGATTGAGATCATGACATAAGTTCAGGCACATGTAGTCCAATTACTTTTTTTGGTTAATTAATATTGAAAATAAAAAGTATTACTACAATATTCATAATTTTATTAAATGTTTTAATAATAAATAAGAAAAATATTTTTATTTTTTATAATATGCGACTGTGACTAAGCAATAAAGTTGATTTATACATAATATATTATAAAAGGAATCAAAAAGTGGTAACATATATTATAGAAAATAGCTCAGACAACACCCACTTTTAATAGTCAAATCAATAGCTGCAGTTTTTATTATGCATATATTTTATTGCCACTCCATTGGCCAAAAATTTGTGAAAATGAAATGTAGATAGCGATTTAGGATACTTCCCACGACGCAACGAGATGCGAGAACATGACACTCGCACAGCTGACTGCCGGACGGGCCCTCGCCCCTCACTCGCCTCCCCCGCGCGCTCTATGCTCTACGCCCCTAACCATACTGATCTGTGACCACAGATCGCCAGGTAATAATACAGAGCAAATTGCACTTGCACTTGATAACACGTTTGCCATTCAAAAAAATTGGTGCCGCACACGAAAACTATCATGCGACCCGCCTGCCCTCTAACAAGGGACAATATATGAACAAAGCAACAAAGCTTTATGATTTTGAGGAAGTCTCGAAATAAGGTGACCTGGGGCATAAGATTAAAAAAATAGACTACAGTCAGCAGTTATTGACCCCATAATAAAGATTAAACTACACGTGATTGAGAGCACAATGATAATACCTATGATTTAATTTTAAGCATATTTGATCTTTAAATCTGTGTTCAAATAAATTAAATAAAAACTTAAGCATTATACAAAATGATATCATGTAATAATATTACGATGGTATGTTATCTGGAACAAGTAAGGATCAGCTGAAACTGAATGACAAAGCAAAGGATGCTGCGATTGAATTTTATACCTATGAATGCCAATGCGGATAAAATCTCATATTTTCAAATTATATATTTTAAAGTCTTAATTACCTGAATTTATGTGCTATATTTGTCACAATTATTTTTACACCACCAATGAAGTAATAATTTTCATTGCAATTTGGTCTAGATTATGAACTTTTAGATAACAATTCAATAACACTCTGCACTAATTATAAAGTAACCATAAGCAAATTAAAATAAATTTCTTAAAAACAAACCACTATCTCAAATTATTAACATAAAAATCAAAAGCTTTTGCACATCCTGCCTAGCACCGCCATGTTCTATTCGTACGAGAACAAAAGTGATACCATTCGTTCCTAAATTGCATGTGAATGAAACCTCATGCACAAATGAATGAATGGACAAAGAAGATAATCATAAAAAAGGTTTAATTTGCAGCGACTATAGTAGGTAACTGACTTAATAATTGAATGTTTTAAAAATCATTATAAACTTTAAATCTTCAAGTAACTTAAATACAAATAAAATCGCTGTTGGTTAAAGTTTAAGCATAATTAGTATGCGAAAAAGTATTCATGTTTTAAATTAAAAATATAAATATTTTACCATAATAATTTTAATATTTGAAAATACGGTATAATATGTCATTTCGATATAATATAAAAATGACATTGTATAATAACTTTTATTAGTACTTTTAAGTTTTTATACTTCTAAAAAGCCACAGATATTATAATTGTTACTTTGACTTATGAGAATTTCACTGCAGTCGCCATTGCAAACTTCCTAAGTCCTGCTAACTTCAGAGTATTGTTCGATCATCGTTCATCAATCAAGCGGTTTTTATTAATTCGTTGATTTACATTATTTTTTAATGTTGTGCCAATTAGTCATGTAGATAAGTGATATCCAACTCTTAAAAATAAGTCATATGTGTTAAATAACGCAAACATGGGCTATGTTTGCAAACGTGCATATGCTTTGTTGTGAGAACCACCTTTATCTGCTGTCATTATAAAGTATAGCAAGCAAATTTTTTGATAATGAAACATACGTTTCTTATTCTATAGTGTGTTAATGAAAAGTGGATAGTGCAAAGTAAAGAGACAATAAAATCGTTGATGTGTCGTTATGAGAGGAGTGTTCCCATTAGCTGTGCCTTTCAGGAGAATGTATGGTGTCATTTAGTGGCTGACAAAATCAGATCCAATATTCAGTATGGAGACAGTGAAGGATGAGGAGCGCCTGAGGCGCTTGCGTATTTTAGAGGAGAAACTATGCGATCCTCGCTCCACGGGCAACGTGGACTGTTTGCTCGACACCGTCACCGCACTTGTCTCCGACTGCGATCACCCGACCATTCGGCGGATGAAAAATATTGAAGCCTACGCGAGCCGATGTGAGCGATATCTTCTTCCCTTACTTCTTTTTATTATATTAAAATATATATTAATTAAACTAATATATAGATAGCTCTTCATCAATCAAACAATCATGAATGTGTCCCATAATTTAAAAAATATACAATTTTAAAACTTAATATATATACATTTTTAATACCAATGGGTATTAAGAAAAAATATATATTCATTTCATCCTTGTATGATGTGAACAAATTATAAAATGTCAATTGAAGATCATTTTTTTGGTATAAAGTTTAAAATAATATTTAATTCTAGTTAAATATAATACTTGATTGCATATTTATAAAACAATGTAGTATATTCGATTACAATAATTTAATGATCAAAACAAACCTTGACTTTGCAAAGATAATATGCAAAGTCATTACAATCTATTACTAATGATAATTTAAATTAGATAATGCTTAAGAAAAACTAAAATATTATTTATAGTAAATTCATCATGCACTAAAAGTTATATTAGACCTTATTATTTTAATATGATGCTATATTTGGAGAGCAAATGCACACATACATATAAGTATTAATTACATGTATAAAGAATATTTTTAAGAGTTGTGGTAAAGCTCCACACTCAGATGTGTTAAAGGTTTACTCATTTCTTTAATTGAACAGTTATGCTTAGTAATTTTGTTTTTATAAACTTGTCAAGATTTTAAATATAAATTGAGTATATCTTTAATTCCTCTTACAGATCAAGAATTTGCTTCCGATATAGTAAATTTGCGAATGAAAGCTGCTGATTTTGACCTAATTAAAGTGATAGGAAGAGGTGCATTTGGAGAAGTACAACTAGTCAGACACAAATCTACCCGTCATGTATATGCTATGAAACTTCTTAGTAAAGTAGAAATGATTAAAAGATCAGATTCAACTTTTTTTTGGGAAGAGAGGCATATTATGGCACATGCAAATTCAGAATGGATTTTGAAACTTCACTTTGCATTTCAAGATCATAAATATCTCTACATGGTGATGGACTACATGCCTGGTGGTGATCTTGTTAGTCTTATGTCTAATTATGATATACCTGAAAAATGGGCCAAATTTTATACTATGGAAATTGTTCTTGCTTTAGATGTAATACATGGTATGGGTTTTGTTCATAGAGATGTTAAACCTGATAATATGTTAATTGATAAGTACGGTCACTTGAAGTTGGCTGATTTCGGCACATGTATGAGAATGGGACATGATGGACTTGTTCGAGCTAGCAATGCTGTTGGCACTCCAGACTATATTTCACCAGAGGTATTACAGTCACAAAATGGTGAAGGAGTGTATGGTCGGGAATGTGATTGGTGGGCTGTAGGAATATTTTTATATGAAATGTTAATTGGTGATCCACCCTTTTATGCGGATAGTTTAGTAGGCACTTATGGAAAAATAATGGATCATAGAAATTCATTACAATTCCCAGATGATGTAGAAATTTCAAAAGAAGCAAAATCCCTTATAAGAGGGTTACTAACTGACAGAGTTAAACGACTTGGAAAAAATAGTGTAGACGAAATTAAAAAACATCCATTTTTCATCAATGACCAGTGGAGTTTTGATAGTTTAAGAGATTCAATTCCCCCAGTTGTACCTGAACTGTCCAGTGATGATGACACCAGAAATTTTGATGATATTGAAAAATCAGATGCTTTAGATGAGTCTTTTCCAGTCCCAAAAGCTTTTGTTGGAAATCATTTACCATTTATAGGCTTTACTTATAATGGAGATTATCGACTATGTGGCGGAAAACGTCAACCTGCTGATGTGGTAGATACAATATCAAACAATCACGTAAATAATGTTGGTTCTGAAGCTGTTTTACAGTTAGAAAAACTATTAGAAAGAGAAAGAGATAGCCGGCGTAAACTAGAAGACCGACAAGTATCACTATGTTCACAGCTAGAGGAACTAGCACAGAGAGAAACCAGAAGTAAAAAAATAATTGCAGATACTGATAAAGAACTCGCACTTCTAAAACATGATCTTAAAGAGATACAACGTAAAGCTGAAATAGAAGCAGACTCCAGACGCAAAATGGAGTTTAATTACAATGAGGTTAAGCAACGCTTAGATGAAGAGCAAAGTAAACGAGCAAAAGAAATGAACTATTTACAAATTTATAATGAAAAAATTAATATTTTGGAGAATAATCTAGTAGAAATGCGTGAAAAATTGAAGCAAGAATCTGAAGCTGCTGCTAAATCGAGAAAGTTGGCAGCTGATCTAAATGCCACGCATCTCGCAACTGCTGCAATACAAGATGGTGCCTTGGCCAACTTGCGTGCTCAGAGGGACGCTCTTATTGAAGATTGTAATGCCATGTCTGATCAACTCGAATCTGCAAAGGCAGCTAAACAAATGGCAGAAGCTTCAGTGACTGAAGCCACCAACAGGTTAAATGCCATTCAAGCTGAACTAGAGAGATCTTCAACAAAATTATCACAAGTCATGACAGACAACCGACAACTGTCAGAGCGGGTTTCATCTCTGGAGAAAGAATGTGCATCCATGACACATGATTTAAAATCAGCTCAACACTTATACCAGCAAGAGGTACGGGCTCATCAAGAGACACAACGCTCACAGCTACTTTCTAAACAGGAAGCCAATTTAGAGCTTGTCAAGGGTGAGAATTTTTGTATGTATTACCTTTTTGTAATACCTAAACTATATATATAGATAATGCTATTATTCCCATTGTCCTAATTATGCTAGTTATAGAAAAAAATAATATCCACCATCATTTTATCATGGTTAATATTTTGCATGCCTCAGGAACGTTGGAAAAAATCTTAACAGGTTTGTCCAATTTGCTATTAATGCACATTTCAGCTAAGAGTTATATAATTTGACTAGTTTGTGAATCATATTACTTTTTTTATTTATTTATATATATTTAATATCATATATTTTTATATATTTTTAAATAGAGCTATTTAATAGTATACTTCTGCTTATTTTATAGCATTACAAGGAAAATTGAACGAGGAGAAAATAGCGCGACAAAGAGCCGAGTCGGCTTCCCAGGATAAAGATCGACAAATGTCAATGCTTAGCGTTGATTATCGGCAAATGCAACAACGCCTTCAAAAGCTCGAAGGAGAACATAGACAGGAAAGCGAAAAGGTATTTTTATTTTATACAATTACCTTATATAAGAAAATGTATAAAATTTCCCGCGGGAATTTTCTTCTGTCAAATTAAATCTCAACAATAATCTTTAAGGAAAAAAGGGTAAACATGCATAAGAATTTCTACATAATTTGAAAATAATGTATTGCTTAGTGGTGTATGATTACTATGAGACACAGTATGTTAAAATTGTTGTATGTTTTCCGAAATATGCTCGATGAATTATTTATGGAGTTCAATTTGTATTAAAAACTAGATAAAATAATATAGTCGCACCCTCCACCAGGTGATAGGTTTGCAAGCGGCGCTGGAGCAGGAGCGGCAGGCGCGGCTGGCGGCGAGCGCGGAGACGATGGCGGCGGAGGCGGCTAGCCGCAGCGTGCTGGCGGAGCGCGAGGCGCGCTCGCGTGACCTGCAGGCCGCGCGCGCCGCGCTGCACGAGGCCTCCGACAAGCTGGCCACGGCCGTCGCTGAGCGCGACATGCATTACGCTAGGGTTAGTACTAGTACTTGTTTATTATATCAAATATAACATTCCAATTCCAATTTTCTCATTTCCACGCGCTAAGTTTAGTAACAGGACAAATACCTCTGATTAGTTCTGTCACCCACTGTGAGGAACGGAGTATCTTTACATTAAGTTCCTTCTCTCCTGCTTGATGCGGAAGACGCTCTTTACAATAATCCGCTGTGAAGCTTGTTGTTTTCTTTACTTGAATATGGAATGAATTTGGATTGGAATCGTGTTTAGAAAATGTTGGTACTTATGATTACAAAACTTTTTGCTAACGTTTAAAGTGGACAACTAAATGATTTATATTTATTTAATATAAATTGTTAACTGAATTTATGAAATTTAAAAAAAATCTATAGATTACGAAAGATATATAAAATATATTTTTAATCATATTATGTAAATGATGAAAATTTATATCAAGTGTGAGTCACAGCTCACAATGCATATAACATGGTTATAAAATATATATTTTATTTGCAATGTTATTTAACAACAATTTCATATAACATTATATGTATTTGAAATTTGATCACTTGAGACCCTAAATTAATGAAACTAAAGTTAATGACTTTTGATATAATTATGATAAACCTAGAACTATAAAAATTTCGCAGCAGGTTGACCTTTAAACGTAATACAATGGATTAAAAGTAATATGTAAATTTAATGATTTTTTGGTTACTGATATTTTGACAATACTTATTTTTAAAACAGTAGGCCCTTTTAAGGCTTAAATTTAATCCCGGATTTTTTTTAGTTTCACATGGTATCGCGCACATAGCAGGGTAGGCACCTGCAAGTCTAGTGCTAAGACACTCCGTTCCTATTAAGCCACTTCTATTTCTCACTTTTTTAACGTCGCGATTTGCTTTGTTATCAGAGGAAATGAAAATATTAAATATTTCATTTCGTCAAGTGGGCTTCGAACCCACAACCCGTTGCGACTACAGTCGCTCGCTCGTGCCTCTTTGCTACGACTGCCTTATATTATAAAATATTTATTATTAAATGTACAAAAATACAAATGTAAATTACTTGAAAATTCTTATTTAAACTCACTCAAGAGACAGCTGTGCGCGATGGTGAATTTGTTTTCATAATATGTACTGATTCTTTAAATTAATCATAGTCTCATCACGCCGAAATAGACTGTCCTTCGGAGTTACGACACAGTGACTCATTGTCAGCTCTACAGAAAACGTGGACGCACACTAGCAAACTGTTGCCTTATTTGAGTACACCTGCATGAAACATATTCAAATAAATAAACATTTATAATGATTACGTATTTACTATTTAGTGGTCTTTCTATTTACTGACAGTTTATTATCATGCCTAAGCTTATAAGTTTATAGTATGCTATTGCATTAAGACCATATAATGTTTACTTAGGTCAGATTATAAATTTGTGGTCTATAAATCTGAAATCCATTGCGTATTTTCATTCTGAGTTGAGAAATAAAATAAAAAAAGCACGCTTTTTAATGTCACAGTCGTACGATAGTGTAGTCGACATAGAGTATTCTGTGCTTTAATCTAAGTATTTTAATATACACTGAATTTAAGTGTGTAAAGCCCGGTAATGCTTAGGCGGAACTTTTTAATAAATAAAATAGATTTACGTCTCCTCTCCACCAATAAAGAGTTTTGTATTTTGTAA
>FAPJ01017828.1:0-11950 GCA_001485985.1 Heliconius ethilla aerotome | reverse complement strand
TTTATATATATAGATAGATTTAAATTAAATTGTAAATACTTCAGCTTAAAGAGATTTTTTAATTGTTAAGTGAAGTAGGATACACAAGCTACCCTGTGAATAAAAATCCAAGGCAGGTCGATAGCAAATATTTTGAGATACAATCGGAGATAAGATTCTATCGCTAAACGTACCGTATATCTTTTCTTAAGAGCTTAAAATATAAAAACCTATATACTTTTATATCGATTTTAGTATATTATAGTTCGTCTATAAATCTTTTTTAATATTAAAAGTAAGAAATAAAACTATAGGTCGTCGTGGCCTGTAGCACAAGGGTGTGACAGTAAATATGACGGTTATGGGTTCGATTCCCACTCAGAAATATTTAATACTTTCATTTTCCTCAATATGACAATAAGGCACAATGCCGAGTTGAGTACCGCCATTCAACAGGCAATGCCTTAGAAAAAAATTTGCAGAAAGTAGGGAATGGAGTGTCTTAATCCTAGGTCCTCTTTGCCTACCCCGCTAAACGGACACAGCGTCAAGCTTAAAAAAGGCTTTAAGGAATAGAAAGTTTTTATATCTACCACAGACAACGCTTAATAAAGATACGCTAGCCTGAGCTCAATAATATAAAAAAACTATTCTACCCCACAATCAGCTTTCACTTATACAGGACTGTCGAATTCATATTTTAGGAATCGCGCGCCTAAGATAAAAAATAGTACAGACATAAGTGAGAGTATCGTAAATGAGAGGCGCGGGCGGGCGGTGCGGGCGGCGCGGGGGTCGCGGGCGGGCGGCGTCGGGCGGGCGCGAGCTGGGTGCGCGTGCGCGGCGCGCGGGGCCGCCGCCGGGACCGGGGCGCGGCGCAGCCTCCCGGTGCAGCACTCCGCCGCCGCCCGCCGCCCGCATCGATCCCGCCCGGGAGAGCTCGGCGAGCCGGTCGCACCGCCCGTGCAGGTGCACTCCGCGCTTACGTAACTAATGCCGTATTGACAGGTTATGTGCCGAGTGCCGTGACGGTTGACATCCACCCGGTGATGTGCTTCACGCGCAACGATTCAATACTCTCGATATTTCAATAGAATCCGTTTGTAAGCGTGATTGGACCGAAATTTACTATTTCTAAGCTCAGTGACGATACTCGCACATAGCCGAATACGTGCTTTCGCGCCTTCCGCAAGTAGTTAAGTTCACACGATCTCTGTTTCTGTTATGGTTGTTTGAAATTTATCATACTCATTGTACTGTAAGCATCGATGTATTCGCTCATATTATATTCATTAAATTATACACTGCAACATTCTTTTCATTTATTTCATTCATCTATTTCTAAACATTTCGTCAACCAATTATCTCCTGTTAAAAATATAGTAGTTCAATCGCTCTCTTTATCATTTTTCAATTTGCTTCATTAAATCAATACTAATGCATATTTTTTTCAAATGAAACCTTTGCTTAAGTAATTTTATAGTATATTATATTTTAAATATTTTATTATAATTAGAAAAAATCATTTGTCAACAAAATGGTCTTAAAAATTAGGGCACGATTGACATAAGTACGATGTGCTTTACGCGCCATTCCCGCAAAGAGCCAACCCTTTTCAAACTGAATAAAGTACGCATAAACAATGTCAATGAAACTTCCGCCCTTTGTATGAAACCAATATACAAAAACTATTTTAAAGAAGAAGGCCTAGCACTCGAAGCCTAACCTTTAATTATTTCAAAAGTGCAATTTTAAAATAAAATGCATTATACTTTTAAAGACTTTAATTATGTTTCTAATATCAATTTTAAGTTTTTTAAAGCTTCTTCTTTTCGATGATTAATTTCTGATAACTAAACGTATAAAGCTACTTTACCATTTTTGAATTGAAGTAAATATTTAACCAAAAAATAAATGTAATACACGTTTTTTCAGTTAGGTCCATTGTAAACCATCACATAGATTTATAACCTTTGTACATTTTCCTGTAGATAAAATAAGTCCAGTAAACTTAAACATACATGTTTTTACATACCGACGTTTCCTATATTGATTTTCTGAATAATATTTAAAAGCAAAATTAAAGTAACATTAACATAGTGATGACTTAAACAAACTCTAGAATTCAAAGAAATCACATGAACAAATAACTTTTTATTTATTTGTACAAAAAACTGGTACTCTACATCCTCAATCAATATATATTTTTGAACAAGTTTTGTCAATAAAGTGTCGGCTATTTGCTATTATAATTAGTCATGAGGGATCACTCATCGTTCATTATCCATCAAAATAGTGAGTAGAGCCGTTAGAGGCGGTCGGCGATAGTGTTAACGAGTATTTTTACTTAAACCAGTAATGAAAAACGGCGGAATAGCGTAAGGTCGGACGTCGACGGAAACTGCATGTGAGCATGTCGTCCGAAAAGGAGAAAATGGCGGCAGCTGAGGCCAAATCGCCATCAAACAAGAGCAATTGCACCTCGCCTGGCAAAAAAGGTAGTCTGCTGTTCCTGTTCTACAACCAACTCATTTATAACATGTTTTTGTCATCATAAGCCGCTAGTCGTGTCAAGTTTTTAGTTCCATTATTTCTTTTTCAAAGTTATTCCTATATCAATTCCGTTCCTTTAATTATTTATAAAGAAAATAACATTTTATTCTATTAAACCTTTTTCTTCTTTATTTTAAGAATATAGTAGATAATTAATTTTGCTATTATTTTATTATCATAAGATTTATAAATTAATCCTTAATAATTTTAAATAACATTTCTTTTGATCTTGAAAAAAACTATAAAGTCAAGAATTGCTACCAAATAAATAGTGTCCGTAAACTTACTTGAAGGGTTTCTAGCCTTCACAATGCCGATAAAAGTTAATCCATTTAGCTAAACGTTAGCAACGAGTGTCACATATCATGTATACGCTATTAGAAGTATTGTTACGCAAATGTTATAAAAATATAAAGACTTTTCAATTTAATTTTCTTTTTATATATTTTAATTAATTGTACAGTGTGTAAGCTCACATTTTTTATAAAAAAGAGATATATTTTTTATATTATTAATTATTTTTTATTCAATCCCTTAAAAAAAATAAAAAGTGGGTAAGCAAAGTTATTATAGACAAACATATGTGTCACAGAGCCCTAAATAAGTGATATGATATAGTACTTTTAACGGAACGGACTTAATGCAAACTTTATTTGCCATTCGCACGAGCGGTCTTTGTAAATGCATTTCCCAGCGATAAAACAAAAAAAGGCTTTAGTTTCTATTCAAAAATATTTATATACATTTGTTAAAATATGCTACTGTCAAGAACTCATTCATTTAAAAAAAGTACTTCGAATATAACTAAATTTGAAAAATGTAAAGAGAGTAAGTAGCTCTAATGCACATTTGTATAGGATCGCAAGTCAGCGTCTGATTGCGTCGCCCTGCAACTTTGAACGGTGAAACCATAGAATGCTAAGTAGTTTCTTCTCTAAAAGTCTTATTTTATTATCTTTTAATAATATATCACAATAACTTAAGCGTTATAAATAAGATTATGTGAATTAACATTTGAATCTTCAAGTCTTCATCAGCACTTCTTCGTTCGCCATAATCTTGATTACATACTGATATAGAACTAAGCACATAAAATTTGTTCTATAATAAAAAGATAAAATGGAATCTACCAAAACTAATTTGAATTTGTGAATTTATGTACCTAAAACCTATATTAAAACTATTGATTTTTTTTTTAATTGTTATATTACGACTGAGGAAAGATATGTTATCGTCTACAAATACAAAAAAATCCACAACGAATCAACAAAATTATCTAATCATTAAATATCTATTTATATGTGAATAGTTCGTATACACTAAGAATTTTTCATAGTCACCAGACATCCTACAATTCTAACACTGTAAATAACATTTTTCATAATTAATTATTAATTAATAAATTAAGGTAATTATTTTTTGAGGTGCTTTAAAGGTTACTACAAATACAAAATATAAAATATTACCTTAATAAAATAAAATTTTATGCTCGCCTCTGAAACCATTTCCTTGAAGATTAAAAGCTATAAAATAAGTTTAGCCGGAGCTATAGGAAATTTTATTTCTGCCTCCATCTTTGTAACTTATAAGTTATATTTCTTTAGAACTTTTTAAATTGAATCTAGATATCCAGTCCAAGTTTAAGCAATTCAGTCCTTTTATATTTATTTAAGCACTAAATTATACGAGTATCTTCACAAAGTGGATATTTTTATCATTTTTCTTTTTAATTTCTTTCAGTTTTCTTCAATACTCGCTATGATTTACTTATTATTAAAGCATATTATTTACTTTCATTCTTAACATCTAAATTTAAATGGTGAGTCGTGTATAGTGCAGTCGTATGTATATGTATAGATTTAATATTTTTATTATAATAATATTTTAGTATAACTTTTATCTCCTTCGACACTTCCGATATCAACAGAATATAACATGAACAAATTGCAAGATTTAGAACTCACCTGTAGTTGACAGTTTTCAAGATAAGCAACGTAAAAACATTTTAACGTGCACAAAAGCTTCAGGTCTTCACTGAAGACAGCATTTAATCCATCGCCTGAAGCCAGCGTAAGAAGATTATGTTTTGCACCACAAGTCTTTTCATCGTGAGAATTGGTTTCCAATCCATTCATTTGTCAGAATTCGTTGAACACTGTAATTTTGTTTCTGTGCTAAGTCTTCTAGAACGGATAAAGAACATCTCAACGAGTTGGCAACTTAGTTCATGTAATGAAATTTCTTCGTATTCAGATTTGTCTCGCGGATACGCTCAGTAAAGATATAGGTCATAGCTTTTTACATTTATTTCCAGCATTTTCGTAGCTATCGTGAACGCCTCGGTGCTTATTAAGCTAAAAGCTATCGTGGTTCAATATCAAATACAAATATTTTGCAGATTTTTATACAGAATTCATTACAGTTTGTGCCGTAGTTATATAGGCTACGACGCAGAAAACATTTGCAAGTTGGTATCAACTGATGTATGTTAAATAAAATGTATGTATTTCACTTGTAAAAACAAAATAAGACTAATAATACGATATTTATACACATATTTCACAAAATAAGTGAGATTGAAAAAAAATCAATATACAAATACGATAATCTAAAAGCCAATTAGTACGAAAACGTCCTAAAGAAAAAACTTTTTTCGGCATTGTGATATTTGCTGGTAGAACGACGTGATTTTCGGCTTTAGAAATACCTTCATTACTTGTGTCTCCTTATCTGTAATCCGTACCGAACTCTGAATAGAGTTAATACAGCATTCCGCCATTAATCTACAGTGATAGCATCCAGCTGAAAATAATGGGATGGTTGCGGTGAATTATTTGAATAGGGATTTAAATTTAATTGGGCATAGTAACGTGCTTAATATTTATATATTCAGTCAAATAAGATAAATTCTTCGCGTACGAAGATATTTTTTTACTATATTATCTTTCTCTCCGATTCTCGTACGGAGAATCTTCGATTTTCGCTTTCCGTTTTTTAATTTGGAAGCATTGCATAATAGTGGGAATTCAATTGCAGAATACGGTGGAAAATAAACAATAGAATGTCTTAACACTGGTTCCCAGGTCCCCTCTGCTTACTATAATACCTACGGCGATAAAACTGTTTATTTGTATTAGATTTGTTGTACAAAATTTATTTTAAATAAATAAAAATAAATATAATTAATTAAATAATATATAGAAAAATATATTTTGATGTTTTTCCTGATAACAAATTTATTTAGGATACTATGTTTTTAAATAATTACTTTAAAATTCTAACTTATGTCGACGAAAGATACACCACGAATTTACTATTCTGGATTATTATTTTGGATGGATGCTCTCTAGTAGATACTCCGCATCGTGCAGCCGGCCACAATCGCGAACAAAGCCGTTATAGGTCAACGGAAACAGAAATACCCACCATTGTTAAAAGCAACTTAGATTTCGTCGATAGAACATTAAAATGATGCCTTAATAACTCTGTACAATAATAATAATAAGGAAAAATATACAAGAGTGGACTAATTATATAAAGTTTCTTAGGAATATAAATATTATTTAAAAATATCTATTAATATGGGGGTTTCCAAATGCTCATTACTTTTTTTTTACACACTATCAATTCTCCTATAGAGGTTCACTATTTTTTGTCAACGTAACCTAAAAATGAATATAAAAAGACCAAATATTTTTTTAATAATTAATTATATGCACGTTAATAACGATTTTTTTATATCTATAAAAATAATTATTAACATAAGTAAAACAGAAGTAAATAACATCTCGAAACACCATCACACTTAAAACAACTTTGCCTTTGTATCAATTCGTTTTAAAAAACACTAAGCCTGGATTTGCTCTCCGATTGACTAGCAAATATCGATATTGGTTTTCGGTTAGCGTTAGAACACTGAACGTACATCTATATACACGCGGCTTGCGTAGCTTTTAATTCTATCTAAAGGATTTTTACATATTACTCCTTCAAAGGCATAAGAAATTATGTGGTATAAAAGTAGTACGTATATAAAGAAATACTAAATAATATATATCTTTTTAATAAGCACAAATTTAATATATCTTTGTAAATCCATTTTGTTTAACTTTTGTGTAATAAATCTTCTATATTTTTTTATTTAAGTAGGGCGCTATTACTGAATGGTACTGCGTTCTCTATTCACACGACTCTATAGAATTACAAAACTACTTAATTTTATTGCTTGTCACAAAAAAATCTATTCCACTCATAAAATAAATATAAACCCTGAATGAATGTCATTTGACTCTTTCAACACGAGAGTCTTTAAAATGAAAACCAAATATTAAGCAAAAACATTCAGAAATTTATAAATATAGAAATGTATATTATGCTCGCGAACCCCAACCAATTACCTGAATGTTTCAAGACTGCATGCAGGAAAGCTTTTAAAAATTCAGCACCCTCGACCTTTAACCCTGTCAATATTCAATATACAGACCTGTAGTTCAGACATTGAAAGCGGGGACTACTTATCGATGTATAAAATTGACATTTTAAAACAGATATTTGTTGATGAAAATGTAATTATATGAGTAAATACTAATTTAGAAGTATGTATTTATTTTTTTCCCTTTTTTTCTTGTTCTTTAGTTCGGATAAATTGATAATGTCGGTGGTTTAATAAAAAATGTTAAGGCGTAAGTGACCAGTCCTCGCGCGGGCGCACAAGTGTGTGATTGTAAACGCGACTGGTTCTGAGTTCGATGCCCAATCGAGCTAATGAAATATGTATTTAAATTAATATTTTCATTTATTAATATTTTAAACAAGCAGTGTCTCTAGAATTCGGCGGAAAGCGGGGAACGGAGTGTCTTAATACTAGGTTTCTTCTGCCTACCCTAAACCGTGCGGGATACAGTATGAAGCAGATATAGTTAAAATATACTTTTCATGAAAAAAAATAAAACAATCGTATTATCCGTATTATTTATATCAGTGTATATATACGATATACATATATTTACTATTTCATTAAACAAAATTAGTATGCTCGTGATATATTGGTTTATACTTATGGATTATCACGATTTTTATTCCAATGTGAATGAACTGTCTCGGGTTCGTTAACCAATACAGAAAAATAACATTCAAATGGCACATTTGTAATAATTGTAATACTTTATGCATAACTAAAGGCCCGCGGTTTTACCGCCTTTAACTATACGATGAATTATTTATTTAATATTATTTAAGTGTGATTAAGGAAATTTGGTTGATTTTGTTGGTAAATTTATTATAATTTATTTTAACTTTTGTTTTTTTCTTTTGCTCGCAAAAATTGTCATAGGTAGTGTCATGTCATAGGTGGTTATTTCCACGGGAATTTCGGGATAAAAAGCTTGGTTATATGTTGCTTCACAACCTCCTCTATATTCCAGTGAAAGTTCCATAAACATTGATCAGAGATTAACCCGGATAAACTGAAAGACAGATACACAGACAAAAGATCGTTGAAATTTGCCACTCAACACGCTATGCCTCGAAAAATTCGGTGGAAAGTGGGGAACGGAGTGGCTTTGCACTACGTTCCCTCAACAGGGTGCTACATGCGGGATACAGCGTGAAGCTGATTTACTTTTTACTCAACTGGCACGCTCGACGCCGCGTGAAGAAAGCACAAAACCACAAACCACATATCAATATTACAACTATAACTATTTTAGCCTGCATCTCAATCAATATTCTCAAAATGAGACATAGGGAGGCTAGCGTAACAATAGACCAATCAAGGAAACAGTCTCGAAGCCGCATCACGTTATATAACAGAAATCCATTACGAACGCAGAGCGCACAAGCGCTGTATAATTCATATATATTACGCCCCACATCGCTGAACATCCCGAACAACTTTTATTATAATATCTTATACAACATCAATATTAGTTATCCTTATTTTCCTGTCCCATTTTGTCATTGACCGAGTTTCTACCATTTCCCTCGTCGTATTCCCTTTTACATCGGTTAGAACTGAAGTTGTGCAAACTTACACTCAGCGAATAACTTATCTGAATACAAAGTTTTTTGAATTATAAAATATTGCTACAGTATTACTTTTGTTATAAATTTTATATATTTTGATATACTTTCTTTATATCGAAAGTTTTTTTTCGCTATACATATAAAATACGTAGGTAGGACTTGTGATTTACTCTAGTACAAAGCCAGTTTTAGTCTAATAGTAGACAATGTACAAACTGCTATAAAAATGTCAAGTTCACTTGTTTTATTTAATTTAAAGCTTAATTAATTCTAGATTAAAAGTGAAAGAACGGAAGTGTCTTAATGGTAACGGAGTGTCTTAACACTGGGTACCTACGCCTATCTAACCCTGCTATGTGTGAAACCACAAAACTTAAGTTTCTCATCTTTTACTTATTCTTTGTGGAACTAATTTCTTTTTCATGTCGTATAGTACATATTGAAAACGAAATAGAATTATTGAAAAATGTACAGCAAAAACTATACAAAAAACGTAGGGATAGGAAAAGATTAAAAGCCTTCATTTCAATTTCGCGCGGCAGCTTTCACAGAATATTGAATTTGGCTTGCTTATTCCGAAATCTCTTTGTGCGAGAGAATTCTGTGTTAAATCATTGGACACGGACCCAATTTGGTAACGCTTTGTGGGATCATCGTTAATTTGTTTAATAAATTTAAATATATAAGTTAAATTTATGATAAAAAGGTCACATTTAATTCGAGTCAAAATATTTTCAACATAAAATTTACTTAAACTGTTAAAGTATTTGTATTGTAAACACAAATAATATGCGTTACATAGCAAACATGGGTTTGTTTACTTAAAATATTCAAACGGGTAATGGTGTTTTTTTCCACACGACTTGTTTGTATTTAAGCTTTAAATTTATAATTTTCTATTCAAGTTGCTTGTTCTTGTTTAGTAGGAATTTCCAAAAAATATTTGTTGAATATTATAATACTGAATAACCGAAAGATATACCTATGGCGTAGAAACTTAAAAACTGTATATATTTGTTTTTATGTTTTGTTTTGTATTGTCCATTCATTACAGGGCCCTTATAAAACCCATGTTTATGACGTCACAATATTAGTTGCATTTCAATATTAACCACAGAAAATAAATATATGTTTTATTTTTAAAAGCACATATAGTAGTTTAATGTCACAGATTAAAATTATAAGTAAAAAAATTAGAGCGTCGAAACAGCCGAATGACATTTGGCAGGCGCCCAAACCTTTCTTTGCACATCGGCTTTCGGAACAAATCTAGTGGAAATCGAATCCAAACTCGACCAATGTGACCTCAACTGCTGGTTGTATATTACAGGAAAAACTATAACCATATATTATTGGTTGTGAAATATTATTACGTCTATAACCCCTTTTAGATGGAATAAAATAAGTTCTGTACAATCCTGAGTTATTGTTGTTTGTAGTGTCGTTATAAATTTGTATTTTTTTAATATTTATTATATTTTTTATCAATAAATAATAATCCTATTGCCTTTTAAAGTAAGAATGGCTAAATAATAAAAATCTGTCAAGTGCGAGTCGGATCCGTATCCGTAGTAGATAAATGCTTGTATCTTTCAATTACTTAGAAGCTTGTTTTTTTTGTACTTCAAGGGAGCAGAAAAATATTCATTTGATATTAATTTCATATTCATACCTTCACCCGATCTCAGGATAAATGATTTTGACAGAGGCACAACAAAATGAAGGCTGGTTAACTTTTTTAAAAAAGTAAGAGGTTTTTCTCATTCAAAGTACGTTCCTTACTATGTGTATTACATTTAGTAGGAAGTAAGTTAAAAACACTATCACGTAGCTTTGACCACGCCTACTTCGTTAAAGATCCAAGTTAATTGCGTCTTTTATTGGGAACGATCGAGGAAGTAAAAAGATACATTCAAAATAATAGTAATGCTCCTAACAAAGTGTTAAATAAAAATAAATCAGCTTCACGTTATATCCCGCGCACAGCAGGGTACACAGAGGGAACCTAGTGTTAAAACACTCCGTTCCATAATTCCATTTCCGCCGAATTCTGTAGGCATTGTGTTGAGTTGCGGAACTCAACGCTGCGCTTTGCGTCGACCAGAGCGAAGAAAGGAAAATATAAATTTAAATAACGATTCCCCCACTCGCGGAAATGACCAGTCGATTTTACAGTCACACCAACAAAGTGTTGCTATAATTACAATAGAAGTTATGTTATATATTTAAAAGCTTTTATTTTAATTGCTTGATCAAAAGGATTATAGTCACTTGTTACTTTTAATCAGCATACGAGTAATCAATAAAAAATTGTTTGGTAAAAGACTTTGTTGAAATAAATATCTATTATTGAACAATTATTAAAATTGGTGCAGTGGTTTTATTCATGGAAGAGCTACAAATTCTAAAGCAAACAGTTTTTTACATTATACAGTATGTGAACCATACCATACAGTATGTGAACCTGCTTACATTAATGATTTATTTCCATTGCGCTACGACGATGTACGATATTAATTAAATCCTTTATACACTATATTCCGTTATAGAATATAGGGGCGGATTTGCTGTTTCCTTTCAAAGCCTATTATAAAGTTAAATCAATAGTTTGTGAGAGGGTCATCTTAATACTGCGACAAACTAGATTCAGTACAACGCTATCAACGTCCGACTTTGAGTAAAGTTTGTGATCGAGAATTTGCTATACGTAGTTTGCCTGAGCCAGACAGTTTAAGTCGTGTAAGTTATAGCATAAATTTCTTGGTCAATTTTTTATACTTAAATTCATTATAACAGGCTCAATTTCCAATATTTCAAAATTATTAACGAAAACTGTTTACCAAAACTTTTGTTACTTATATACCATTCCTTGTTACTAAAACTTTAGGTAATCTACCTAGGTCTTTTATCAAATCTCTCAGATCCTCAATTTTAATATGTCAATTTGAAAAGCCCATCTACGTTATAAAACATTTAAACATCTTAAAAATGTTTTAAATCCTATTTACGCACTTGCAATTGTAATATTTGAAATGAAATTTATTGAATAAGTATTTTACTTCAAATTTAAGACACAACGTGCTAAAAACTAATTTATTCACATGAGGCGTAAGTCGATAATTAATCTCAGTCAATCTCCATTTGATAATTAAATTTCTTGCGCCGTTCTGTGGTTTAATATAAGCTCTTCTTTCTTAGCTGTTTAAAATTAACGTTGTAACGGTCATAATTAAAGATGTTTTGTGGGAATTAAGCGTATTTGGTGGGAATGAAATTGTATAATTATCGTAATTAGGATTGTCTCATTGAGTAATTTGACATAGCTTTAATCAGTATATTTTGTATAATTATATTGTATATATATATATATACAGGATGTCCCAGGAGTCAACGA
>FAPJ01017822.1:0-18785 GCA_001485985.1 Heliconius ethilla aerotome | reverse complement strand
CATGTTTCGTGGTTTATTTTAATTGATCCCCTAGGGGTGTAAATAAGATGTTGAAAGTCTATATGGAAAAATCTTTAAATCGCCACTGATTTTTATAAAATTTGAAATTGAAACTTTTTAAAAATATTTCGTTCAACACGTGTTTCATCTAGAATTCACCCCAAAGCAATAAGCAGGCGAAGCTGCGCGCGTCCGCTAGTTAATAATAAAATTATTCATGTCTATAAATAAGTCTCTAAACAGCTAAACTAAAACTAGCTTTACCCGCGTATAGTAATGTCGATGAGTCGTGGTTGTAGATTGCAGCGTAGATGTGTTATTAGGAAATTTCTTACTTTCGATTATTTTTAACCCAGTGTACAATGGGCAAGATGAGTAAGCCTAACTTCAGGGGGGCCACGACTCGCTAACTGTACTGTATTTTACCAAACGGTACCTCTAGACTAACATCACTACAGTTCGTTCCCCACAGTGAACTGGCCGGGATAACTGCCATAATTGCTTAACTGGCTTAAGTAAATTATACAAATCTTTGTCAAATTCCACCATAGTGACGCATTTGAGGCTTAACTCGCTGGAACAATGATCATAGAGTCGAATCGTACTTGAAGGAATGTTTATATCACATATATGTATGTACTTATAATACATATATTAACAAAGTGTCGCCTGAACTGCGTTTGCGTGAACTATAAAACGTAAAATTCCCGTTATTCTCGTTTCCGTTGGAATTTCCTATAGAGATCCTTTAATAGTACACCCATCAAGGAACCTACTGGTTCCGGTTCCGGTTGTTCCGGTTGTTCTTTATCAATCAGTAACGGAATAATTTTATATTTATAGATATGTTTTCTTTTATATATAGCTTTCCAATCAGTACATATTGCCTTTAAAATAGTAGGAAAGTTGAGAACAGAGAAATATATCACCAGGCTCTTCTTCCTTTATCTTCAAAATTTTCAGTTCATTTTCTCACGATTCATGAGATACAGCCTGGTGACAGACGTACGGACAGCGGCGTCGTAGTAATAAATTTTCATTTGTCGTTTTATCTTTGAAAAAAGAAGAAAATAAAAACTAAATTTGTTTTAACTAATCACTATTATATTAATTTTCAGTAACCGGAATTAATCTTCATATGATAACACCAATCGTGTGTATCGTGTGTATTTTCTACACCACCTTAGTAAGTATAAATTGAAACCATTTCTATCTAATAACCACACTCATAAAGGCTTATTTAATTTAATGGACCTTAAAATTGAACTATTATGCATTCGTATTGCTTTTTTGCAAGTTAAACGCCAGTTAACGTGTTTGTTTCTAAAATGTTAAAGAAATAAAAAAGGAAGTGTCAAATCTTTTTGTCTGGCTTCACAAAATGTTTAAAGATAGTAAGTTCTAAGTTTACGTCGTATATCGTATATTGCAAGGTCCTCATGCACCGCCAAAAGCATTGCGTATTGAATGGCGGAACTCAACGCCGCGCCACACTTTGTCTAGTTACCAGAGCAAGGAAATAAATTATTTCCCGAGTACGTCACAATCGTCGCGCTTACAGTCCTTGTGTTAACTTTTATTTTATTTCTAGTATATTATAAATAGGTTATTATTAATAGCTTATTTTATTTTTATTATAAGCTTTTATTTAACTTGCCACGTTAGTTTGAATTTGATGTCCTTCCATTGTCCTACTGCACTGAAATTTGAATTACGACTTCAGTTTTGATGACAAATAAATTACATATAATCTAAAATAATAATAAATTAATAAACTAACAATAATAAATTACATAATATATTGTTTTTAATACAAAATGGTCGCAGCAATAAAATGGCGGATTACAATATTTTCACACCCCACCACAATATGAATATATCATGAAAAAAATAACGTCCAGAAAGCTTGTGCTTAATTTTTTTTAAGTCAATATTGTTTTTTCTTAGGGTGGCCTCAAAGCTGTAGTTTGGACGGACGCACTACAAACTATACTAATGTACTTCGGTGTAATATTCGTGCTGGCGTACGGCACTTGTCGGCTGGGGGGGGTGTCTGAAGTGTTGAGGATCAACCAGGAAGGAGATAGATTAGATTTTTTTATGTAAGTTTTTGGCCGTATAGCCTTGCTCTATAAATAAGTATATATATGAAATAAAATTCTGAACACATTTGCTTTACTTTTGTATAATACTGTCGACGAATCCTGTCGCCTTGAAGATGACTGTAAATGGTTGGGCAGATGTAATTTAGATTTATTTTCTTGTATCAAGTGCTCATGTTACCTCATGGCGGCAAATCGCGGCTAAATCAACATCTCATCATCAGCTAAATCAACAGTGAACTTGCCGAGATAACTGGCATAATTCTTAAAATGTTAAGAATAAAAAAGGAGGGAGATCTTTATGTAAATATTTAACCTTATAGACAAGGCTATCGTGGTGCAGCAGCACAACGTCTGCTTGTACTCACGACAGTTGTGGGTGGGCGATTCTAGCTCGCGGAAATCAATTATTTTCATTTCTTCACTATGCCTCCAAAAATCCCTGGAAAGTGGGGAACGGAAGTATCCTTAGTAAGTCTTAACACTAAGTTCCCAGATTCTACTCTACCCTGCTTTGTTATATTAACTAAAATCTTATATTACTTCCAGAATGGACTTGGACCCAACTATCCGCCATACGTTCTGGACAACTGTGTTCGGGAACTACTTCAGCTGGCTTGCGTCGTGTTCTGTGAACCAGGCTATGATACAACGATGTCTGGCGCTGTCCTCGCTGAGGCGGGCTAGGATGTATGGATATTTATAAAAATATTTTCTTTGTAAAATGTTTATTTTCTTATTTCTGTGTTTAAAAAGTGTATTTGAAGTGATTATGATGCTTATGACCGTCGTGATGCAGTAGGACTGTAACTGCAATGGTTGTGGATTCGTTCGTTACTCTGAATAGTGATGATATTAATATTATTTTAAATTAAAATTTGTTCCTTCTCTAGGAGACAAAACGCGGCGTTGATTTCCGCCATTTAACACACAGGAAAGTGAGGAAGGGAATGTTTAGAAGATTCCGTTCCGTATACTCGATTTTTTTTCTTATGCACACAAAATATTTGAAATATCTTTAAAAAACACAAGTTCAATAACATTCGCTTATGATAACAACAGAAATAAATGATGTGGGTGTGTTTATGGTCAGAACGCATGAACGGCTAACAAGATGCCCGAGCTCGAATCCCACTACATTATAATAGTATTTTCCTTTCCTAAATGCTGAACAACACCTTAAACATGTTAAAAATATTATTTTCTACAATTTCCAGAACAATTTTCATAATGGCCGCCGGTATTTTTATAATTGTGTCCCTCTGTTGCTACACTGGCCTGGTCATATACGCTACATTTGCTTCCTGCGACCCTCTTAGCACAGGAGCTATAAGGAAGAGTGACCAGTTATTACCTTATTTTGTGATGACTATCACGGGTTCGATTCCGGCTTTGCCTGGTATTTTTATGAGTGGAGTTTTTAGTGCGGCTTTAAGGTAAGGATTTTTTATCTTTTACTTTCAGGGTGTATCCCATATGACAGCGTAGGCAGAGGGAATCTTAAGACACCCCGTTCCCTATTCGCATAGACTGTCTTCTCTGACTGTATAAATGATAGTTGTGGGTTCGAGTCCCTCTCGAAAGGACAAATTATTTTCATTTCCTTACTCTTGATTCAAGACAAAAAGCGGCGTTGAGTTACGCCACTCTACACGCAAGTCCCGAAAATTGTACGTTGCGTGGGGAACATAGTGTTATAATATTAGATTTTCTTTGCTTACCTTGCCACATGCGTGGTACAGTGTAAAGTTAAAAAAAATGTAATCTTAATCTACTTTTCAGTTCAATGTCTACAGGCTTAAACTCAATGTGCGGAGTTATATTCGAGGATTTAATCAGACCTGCCTATAATAAGCCCATTTCCGAAAGGACAGCCAGCTTCATAATGAAGATCATTGTCGTCGTCATAGGTAAAAATTTAAGTTGCATTTTTATTTTTTTTAACTTCACGCTGTACCTATTATATCCCCTACGATCGCAAACCCTTTACGACAGTCCATCAAAGCTCGTACTTTTTCTTCAGGGGCTCCCCCCCCCACTCCCTGTCCTCAAAGCAAGTCCAGGTCAACAGCAATAGCCTATTATATACATAGCAGGGTAGACGAGGGAGGGGTGGGTGGCAAAACTTAATGTTAAAACAGGCCGTTCCCATTAAAGTCCACTCTCCGCTCTTTCCAGAGGCGATGCGTGTTGAGTGACGGATCATAACGCCGCGCTTTGCATCGTCACCAAAGCGAGGAAATAAACATTTTTAATATTTCATTTCCTCAAGTGGCAATCAAACCCACGATGTTTTTTAACCTACTTTAACAGTTTATTGGTAAAATAATTATTTTTAGAAACCAGAAGAGGTAAATATTAAAAAAGTCAGGAAGCTTAACCAATATAGCCTCTTTAACATATAATTTTTGACTAATTCCTTGTTATTAGATACCTATTATTACAATTGTATAGGTATACAATTTGTGAGAGAAAACGACATTTCAAGACCGATCTCAGATTTGAGACGGATGTAACTAAAACTACCTATATGTTTAATATATATATAATACTAATATAGGTATGTAACATATTTTCATTAGGAGCTTTATGCGTCGGCCTGGTGTTCCTAGTGGAGCATATGGGGGCTTTGATACAAGCTGGTAAAAGCTTGGCCGGCATTACAGCGGGCAGCTTACTGGGGCTGTTCACTATGGGGCTGTTCCTGCCTTGGATTAACGCTACGGTGGGTATTAGTGTAAGTGCATGTGTAACGCGTGGCTTGGATCGGTGGTTGTTAATACTGAATATATATTATGTAGTTGTAGGCTTTGAAGGTTTTAATAAGATTTTTTTTATTTACGCTTTCTTTTGTATGGTAATGTATAATGAGATGTAGTGTTAGTACGGAGTGTCTTTCTCCATTTTGCCATCCTATTGTTTCAGATATTTATTATTTTATTTTATTTTTTCAGATTTCAGGTACTGTATAGTGGAATTCAACGCTGTGCCTTGTTTACGAAAGCGGGGATGAAAATAATTGAAATATAATCATTCCCTCAAATGGGGATCGAACCTGCGACCAACACGTTTACAGTCAGACGGTGCCCCACTGGCCAACATTGACCGTCGACGCACAGTGGGACGACCACATAAATCATCGAACATTTAACGTGATCGATTCTCACTCGGATGAATTTTATATAATTACATTTAATTTCATTTCATTTGACCGCTCCGGTAGACAAAGCACGGCGTTCAGTTCCGCCACTCAACATAATGTCTTGAAATGTGGGCAAAGAGGAGACTGAGTGTCATATCAAATATATCCTATAGTTACCGATTCATACGAGTAATTATTCATTCTGCATAATTGATTCTGTAAACTCAAGGGTGCCCTCGTCGGCGGTATTACATCAACACTCTTCGTCGGCTGGATATCTTTAGGGACGCAGGCGGCCATGTTGCGGGGCGATATCATGGTGACCCCCAAACCGGTGGACGTTTCTGGTTGTGCAGCCAATTACACTTTACCCGTGACACCGGCTATGGAGTTTGATAGGTACATTTTATGGATTTTCTCCAATCCTCTCCTCCTCCAATCTATCAGAATGTAATCCTCTGGGCCCTCTGGATTACATCCACATAGTTTAGTTACTGACGGATCAGCTAAGTTGTAAGCTAACACATTTAATAGATTATTTCAATTGAAACATTGTATACACATAAAATAAAAATGACTACTACCATTTTGAAATTTGATAAAATTTGATTATCATTTATTCTATTTAATTACTATTCTAAGATTCTGTTGTGATTTGCTAAATGTTTAAGAAAGCTCTGTTTGAAAATACTATTTGGTTTTTCCTTTTTTTTTTGAGCATAGCAGGGTAGGCAGGTGGCACATAGTGTTAAATCACTCCGTCCCTGCGCACCTCCCAATTTTTAAAGCAATTTTGTGTTGAGTAGCCTTTTAATTGTAAGTCTAAAAGACTCTCTAACGCACGTTTTATTTTCAACAGATCGGGAACATTTTTCCTGTACAGAGTAAGTTACTTGTACTACACTTTCATCGGTATGTTCGTGTGCACTACCACGGGGGCCGTCGTGTCCTACTTCACCAAGCCAAATGATCCCCAAATGGTAAGAAAAAAATACATATAATATGTCGATTTTTTTTCTTTTTTATGTTTTTTTAGAAATTTGTAATGATATTGAGATGTGTCTTAACTTAATGGTGAAGTGAGTTTTATTTCTATTTTATAATTAATATAGTGGTTCTATTACTTAATAGACTGTTTTTTATTTTTTATTATGGAATCTAACGAGAATTTAATTTATAAATAAATATTTTAGTACCTCTTGATGCAGATATTAGAGGCAATTGTGGGTCAAATTCTTCTCGGAAAACCTTTACTGCAAGTAGTTCCAAAATAGTACTAAAATATGCATGTAATAACAGATATGTTATTTGTTTTCAAGGTCCATCGAGATCTGTTAACTCCATTAGTCCATCGCTGGCTGCCGCCTCAAAGTCCGTACTGCCGCCGTCCTCGCCTCACGCAACACGACATCGAGCTGCACGCGCGGGAAATGGAGGGATTACGTATACTTTCTGAATATATGGTAAGTTTTATTTTCATGCTGTACCCCCCATATAGCAGGAGAGGCAGGGGAAAGGTGCTGAAATACTACGCTCATCACTTTCCACCGACTTTTCCAAGCGTTGTGTGTTAAGTTAAGGAACACAATGCCGCACTCTACCTTGTTACCAAAGCGCGTAAATAAAATTAATTCCTTTCCACCAAGTAGTAATTGTACTTGCAACCATCGCGCTTACAGCCAGACTCTGCTCACCACATTATGCTAATATTAGAAATTTCTTTTACAGAAGCCCATAGACGACATCTGTTTAGAGACGGATTTACTAACGCAAAGGAACAACAATTTTAGTTAGTTTTTAATTTATTTTATAATTTGTTCGTATACAATTATTATAAGTATAAAGTAACAAATGTTCAATTAGATTTAATAAATTATATCAAATATAATTTATATGTGACTTTTATTTATTTATTTTTAGCTCTCTGTATCCTGCACAGAGTAGGGTAGACAGGGGGAACCTGGAAACCAGTTCTCCTCACTCCATTCCTCATTAGTACACTTCCGATTCCACTTTCAACCAAATTCTGGACGCATTGCTTGTTACAAGACGGTACTTAACGCCGCGCTTTGCCTCGACGCCATTGACTCGACGCGAAGAAATAAAAATATTAAATATTTAATTTCACTTGTGCCCCTGCGTCGATGGCTTCTAACTTTTATTTTTTGAAAAAATAATTTTAGTTTTCTATGATTTTACCTTAACTGTATTTCAAATCCACACCTATAAATAGAAGTGATATAAGGTTTCTTTAAAATTCGCACAGTATGCCGCATGTAGCGGATATAGATCCTCACCTTCCGCGCTATTTTCGAGACTGTGTAAAAGTCCGGTGAAAATATACGAAATAACCGGATTTGAATTAAGGCACCCCTCTGCATCACGTTCGTAGACTCTAGTCAACTAGAATTAAGTCAAAGAGTGGTGCAACGGCACAGCGTGACGGCTGGGAGTTCGAATTTCACTCAGAGAAATTATTTATTTTCATTTCCTCGCCCTGGTTAGAAGACAATGCTCGGCGTTCAGCTCCGCCACTTAACACGCAATCTTTCGGAAAAAAATATGGTACGCGGGGAATAAGGTGTCTTAGTGCTAGGTCTTTCCCTTTGCATATATGCGGGAAAATTTAAGTAGTATTTTTTTTTATTTCCCAAGCTTCTTTTCCTTGACTATATCAAGAAACGAACGCATCAAGAAATCTTCACAGATGTCATCCTATATACTGGAGGAACATTGAAATAAATGAATAAAATAAAAATCTATATATTTAATACTTCTTAAAATCTGATACATTACATGTACTTGTGTATTTATTTACAAAACAGACCTATCTCAAAACTATTTAAACGCCAAATAATAATTAAGTTGAAATGAAAAATGAAAGGTATATGGAAATAAGATTGTGGTACAATAATCAATATCCAAGTTAAAATTGAAATGGGCTCGAACAACCAGACCAGAACTTGTAACGTTTCATAAAATGTTAAATAAATTCTAAAAAATAACAACACTATGTCGACATAAAAAATATCCTAACGTAAAATCTACTGTGTTTAGTTTAGAATAGCTTAAATTATTAATATCATCAATGTAACTTATCTAATTAGCTTTGTCTCTACTATTTATTGCTTAGGATCACTTTTCCAAAATAAAAGTAAATTGCTCGGTTTGTGGACACCACCGGAGAGCTGAGACACTCCGGCTATTAGACACTGACACTGGTGGATAGGCTCAGATGACTACTTCTCCGCCTCTAAGACTTCAGGTCGGTTCTCCTGCAAGTGCGCACGTTGACTGGGAAGAACACATTTAGCTCTATAAGAGTGGCGAGCACTAAGAACATGGCGTACATCGCCAGGCACGCCCTCCCTACCGCTGCGTCCAGCTTAAACTTGTTGAACCAGAAAGTCAAATACAGCAAGAGTAGAGTTGACAGTAGCGATATAGCAGAGTATTCGAGACCCATAGAATTAATCTTCACCTAATGAGAAAATGAAAAATTATACAAAACAATATTTGTTATAAAATTGTGCAAAGCATAGCATAACGTTTATTTTTATTTGTCATTTAAATATGAAAATCACTCTTTTGTCAACCAAACGTTAGCAAGAAATAAGAACATTTTAATAAACTTGGCAAAGTTAAAAAATAATACACAATTTTCAATTTAAATTGCAAAGTGATTAGGCATATTTAAACAAGGGGCCCACAGGTCGCAAGGCGTAAAGTCGCTTTAAAAGATTCGCTTAGCCAATTCGCTTTTAAATAATTATGTAACATATAACAGATATCTAACCCAGTAGTTGCCAGGTTCAGCTGGAGTCAATGACGCCTTGATGAGCCATGGTAGCCCCAGACACAGCAAGATGTCAAATGTGTTCGATCCTATCGAGTTACTTATCCCCATTGATCCGTGACCTGCAATTTAAATGTTTCTGTTTGATAGGAGTATGTTTTTATAGCTTCACACTCAACCTACCTAAAGTATTTATGAAAAAGCAAACCTGACTGTTAATACGTTTAGTTAACAAAAACCTGTAATTTGTAATTTTATATTTTCTAAAAATTAATTTTAAAAAGTAAGTCTTTTAAAAAAATTGTAAAACATATATTTACCTTGTTTTGCAACAATCACACTGGAAACAGCTTCAGGTACTGAGGTACCTGCTGCGAGGAATGTAATCCCCATTACAGAGTCAGGTATCATCAGGGTATCGCCTTAAAAGAAAGGCTAATTAAATAATTACAAAGTTATAACTACTGAATCTAATAGGTTGGAATTTGGCATCTAGGTAGATTAAGGAATGTATGGAATAAAGTGTAATAAAGTCGTGAAATATCTACGGGAACGGGAACAAGAAAGATTTTGGACACAATGACATTGCGCTTTGACTGAAAGCTTGAAATATTTTAACTTATAAAATAATTTAGCAGTAGAATGTAAAATGATTAACAATTCAAGTAATGAGATGTCAAAAAAAACGGCCCTCATAATACAAACATTTAACATACCAATAATAGTTATCATCCAAGCAACGATATAGGATAACGATCCTATCCAAACTATGCACATAATGAAAGTTAGAGGAAACCAGTTTTTGAAACGGGGTTTTTCACAATCTGGTATCGTGAAGAGGAACACCAAGTGTATTGGCCACGTTACTATCCATGTGGTCTGAAATAAATGTTTTATTACTAAATAATTAATATTATTATGAAAACAATTGAATGAAAATGGCGGCTGCAGAGCTTTTTTTTTCATTTTGATAAGACGTATAGAGGCCGTCGTGGCACATCGTCACAATGGTCGGCTGTGAACGCTATAACTGTGGATTGGATTCCCACTTGTAAAAATAATACATTAACATTTCCTCGCCCTGGTAACAAGGCAAGTGTGGCGTTGAGTTCTGCTACTCAACACGCACTGTCTAGAAAAGTTGGGCAGAAAATGGGGAATGAAGTATCATAACATTAGGTTCCCTTTGCCTAACTTGCTATTTACGGGATACAGTGTGAAACTTCAGAAAAAAGAGCAATTATCGTGATATTACTAAACTACCTTCGTTAGTTTACTTCTCCCAGAAGGCCATTTCCACAGTGAGTGGCGGTACTCATCTGGAGTGTCTTTATTTCCTTCTTCAACATTTCCTTGATTTGTTTCTTCCTGGTGGGCTATTTCCATATCGCTATGTTTAGTTTCATTATCATCATTGGCGATTTTATCATCATCACTCTTTATTTTTTCTATTTGTAGAGGAGTTATCATTTCATTGACATCTGAATAGAGTGATACATTTTTGACATTGCCATTGTGTTGATGATGATCTGTTTGGGATGTCTTGATTTCTTTGTTTTCTGTAATTTTTATAAATATTATAATGCTTATAAATTTCATATCTAAAATTTTTAATGACTTAAATTATTTACTATTGCTATTTAATGTCATAGTAACTGTTAAACCGGCAAAAAATATGATTCTGCTGTATAACAATTTCATATGTACTTAATTAATCTGAAAATTATACAAACCATTTTCTATATTCATCACCGAATCTTGCTTTTCACTGTCTTTCTTAATCATATTTGAAACACATTTCCAGCTTCCTATAATAGAATACATTTAATAATATAAATGGGAAAATAAAATTTTAATTGTTGTGAGAATTCGTATAAGACTACAAAAATGGTAAAATTCTAAACAGTTTCTAAAAGTACCCTACCTTTAGCAAAATTTTGTATACTTTTGTCATAGTACATGATGCAGATGTAAACACCGTATAACATGACAAGCAAGAACGCCTCGTACCACTGCACGTACTCATCGTGCATTATACAGATAAGTATTGAAACTGTAATGCCGTATGCGAGACAGTCCCTTGTTAGCGGCCACCAATCAAGAGGTACCACCTGAAAGAAGAATAATGAAGAGGAGGTTAGCATATAAGTCATTATTTCAGAAGAAAATTTAATTGGAATTAATGTAGAGTTTGATAAACTACTAAGCTGTCATAAGAATCTTTTACTTTTTTACAGTCAGAATTAAAATATTAAAATTCAATAATATTTTTTTGTAATATCTCATTTTATGAACACCTATTCGCAGAATAAGGATAAAAAATAATAAAAATCTAAATTTGTATACCATCCCAGCCCCTATACCGCAGCAGGCGGCCACAGCAAGTATGTTGAAGACAGCTGAGCCCACAATAGTCCCGACTCCGATGTCACCCTCAGTGATGAAAGTCCCGATCACGTTCACGAAGAGCTCGGGGGCGGACGTAGCCGCCGCCATGAAGGTAGCGCCGGCTACGTCGTTTGTCATGTTTAATGCTGAACAAATAAACAGAAATCAATAATTGGCCATTAAATATGCTCATACATATTTTCATGAAAATATTCCTAAATCCATGGATATTTTTCTAGGAAACGGTGAAATATTTTCAATAATAAACTTAGGTATCTTTTAGAATTGTTCAGAAAATTGGGTTGGCTATATTGCGCATTGCGTATTCGCAATATGACCTTGGTAGATTAAATATCTACCAACCAAAACTTTACTAAATATGAATCTCAATCCAGCCCTTACCCGTGCATATTCTATCAACAGCAGGTACAAAGAACTTGTCGCAGACCACCGCCAGCGCTACGAAGAGATATATAGAGATGAATGCGTGGAGTACGATCGCGCCGTGCTGGCGTTGCAGCTCCGTGAAGAAGCCGGCCGGGAAGTCGTCGATGGCCGGCGGCGTGCAGTTACGGATGTATCCGTCTGTAATGGTAGAGTTATGTTTTAGCTTTATGTTGTATCACACGAATGACAGGGTATTCAGAGAGATAATACTCTGTTCCTTACTCCTTACTTTATGTCTAGTTATCGAGACATTGTGTACTAAGTAGCCAAACTCATCACTACATTTTATGTTGTTATCGGAGAGAGAAAATGAAAATTAATTTTCTTTAGAAAACGTATAAAATTTACCTTATCTTCTATTTTTTAGTTTTGACAAACATAAAAAATTTCGATTGATTAAATTTATTTGATATATTAATACGTTTTATATAAAAAAATATTTTTTCTTTTTTAAGTGTATCTTTCAAAATGTTAAGAATGGAAATTTCCCACAATGCAAATAGTACCAACTACTGTAGTATTTACTATGAAACGCTGTGCCGCTACGCTACGTCCTGACGACATAGTTTGTAATTTACAAAGAAAATATATTCAAAATATTAAAATAAAATAGAATGAACTATTTTCATTAAATTGCTCCGGTAACAATTAAAAACGCATGAGGCGTTGAATTCCGTCAATCAACACGGGAAGAGTGGAGAACAAATTTTCTTAATACGGTCTTTTTTCCTACGGCAGACGTGACGCCTTATTGGAACCCATATTGGAGAAACGAAAAACTTTCAAAAATACTTAAATCTAAAATCTGGAATTTTCTATTTCCCTATCTATCTATCCAAATACGACTTAGTACGCAAAAGTTGCAAATTCATTATACTCGACAATACATATCTTTAAATTGACTGACTGTACATTATGTCAGTGTGTACAATATCCTTTGATTGGGAGTGAGAGTGTGTTCCATTCTATATGTAAGGTAGGTCAGTTGAGCGTTGGAAGCCAAGATGGGTGGATTATTTTATTAACTGTATGCCTTATAGTCATGTGGTTGCATCCACGTATTCGAAGAATGAAGAATATATATTTTTTATTGTTTCTATCTTTGAATAGTGATGACAAATATACCCTGAGTAGGATTTGAACACATAACTATCGCGTTCAGTCACATACTCGTAAGTCACAACTACATCGCGATGTGATCGTGTCAATTTAGGTCTTATTAATTAGTGGTATCTAATTAATAAAACATTCATAGTGCCACTTGGCACCAATCACTGAACTGAATATATTGCGGCAAGCACGAATAAAAGAGGAAAAATATATTTGTTGTTAATAAACTCTTGGAAAAGAGGGTAGATGTAGGTGAAAAAGACTATATTCATTAGACATATATTTATCCTGGCAGGTCTAATGAAAGACTGCTCTTATTGAATAACAGTTTATTACTGCATACACACATACGACTATATTTGGCCTTCACTATATATAATTGGGTCCGCACTACGCAATTTTCTCTAAGCTTCACGCTGTATACCGCCTATAGTAGAGTACGTAGAGGGAGCCTAATGTAAGGACACTGCGTTCCCAACGCACCATCCAATTTTAGAGATATTTCCCCCTTTCGTCTTGTTACCAGAGTGAGGACGTGAAAATCATCCGATCAATAGGAATCGAACGTCCAACCGTCGCGTTTACACTCAGACGTACCATTGAGTCACAAGGGATTCAGTAAGTTTTACTTGTAATTGAATTTCCACTTCCCCAGACCTTCTATTGAACACAGATACCGAAAGTATCACTTAATATTTAAATTTTAAATAATGATTACAAAAAAACCAGGCAGATGCACTTATTAATTAATATTTCTTCATAAGGCTATAATAATAGTTAATAGTGAAATAGAAATTATATACAGTTGTATACAATTTGTACTCGGTAGCGTGCGCGCGCGCATCGCGTTATGCAATTTTAATTACCATACTGTATTTTTTATATGAAAAAAGTGATAACTCTAACTAGGAATTCAACATAATATGTTCAATAACACGCAATTCTTGACTCTCTTCAAAATATCCGCCGTTTAAAAACAATATCGATTATTTTTTTGTATTTTGTCAATGTTTTATTTGTGTTATTGTGCTGTGCCTGTGCTTGTTACACTAAACGAATGGACCAATATGGATAAAATTTTGTGTCTATATTTCAGTAGGTTCTGGGATAGTTTGACAATGTAAATCGCTACAATCGATATAAATATACTCTAATAGATTAGCTAAACTATAAAAAACTATCCCATAGTATCCCCGTTACAATATATATATATATATCACTGTATACACAATATAAGGAAAGCCCGGGCAGGAATACGTCCATCGGGCCCGATAGTTAAGGTATCATAGTATATAAAATTAAAGATATATGTCAATGTTTTTAGCTTCTAATAGACAGAGGGAACCTAGCCTCCATTTCTTCTAAGACACGTCCATTCCTCACTTTTCGGAGGCATTGCGTGTTGACTGGGTGCGGGAAAATAACAAATATAAAATATTTAATTCCCTCTAGGGAAAATCGAACCCGCAACCTGTTGTTGCAGTCGCACGCTTGTGCCCATCAGCCACGACTGGCTTCTAACTAAATAAATAAATTAAAATCAATATTAATTTTATTTGTAACGTGTGTCAATGGCAAGAGTCAGAGTGTTGTTAACGGACCTACTCTTGTCTACTGACCTACGAGTATAAATGTGATGTTAATTTATATGACCTCTTATAAATTGTAATAAAATTTTAGAACCCCAAAAGTTGATTTGGTTTGTTATTTTGAAGTAATTATGTCTTGGATGATGTATCCTTAAAGCAAATTCTATAACCTGTCTATACGAATATTATAATGTTCATGATCCTTGGGGGAAGCCGGTGTCCAATGATGATGATGATGATGATTATAAAGTAGAAGACTTTCTTTGGTTTAACGCACTATTTTCAGAAACAATTGATTCAAACTGAAAATAACCATTTAGAGAAAAAGGTGGCAGAGATCACGATACTCGTTCCGAAGTAACCCAATGTGCTTCAGAGTCGCGTCGGTTACTTTGAATAGCTAGAATGTATCATGTGCCTTATATTTATTTTTGATTTCCGCTGTATCTCGCGCTCATAACAGGCAGAGGAAACCTGGGAACTTGTGTCAAGACACTCCGTTCCCATAAAGACACTTCCGTTCCCTACTTTCCGTCAATTTCTCAAGGCATTAAGTGTCAAGTGGCGGTAGTCAACGCCGCGCTTTGCCTCGTCACAAGCACAAAGAAATTTAGATATTAAATATTTAATTTCCTCTAACAGGATTCCAACTCACAACCGTTGCGCGAAGCTAAAAAAAGTAATAACAAACCTATAAATTCTCCAATTTCTTATAATATAATAAATTAACTTAAAAAAAATTACACGCATTATTAACTGCGTGTTGTTTCAATTAGTAGAGGCATATCGATTGCGTTCAGAGAAATTAATCATTAATAATAATTGTAAAATAGTTTGCATTTTTTAATTACATTTTATAATTAATAGAATCAATTAATTTCTGGTACTGGGGCACAAGGGTGTCACTGTAACGTGACGGATGTGGGTCTTTGAACCCAAATAATTTTATTCAAAATAAGAAATTACCTGCTTCACTTCCGCTTCCGAGCGTAAATTGAACGCACAACCCTACAGGCTAGTGTTCACTTTAAGCGTATTATATCACGCCTTTAGATAAGTGTTGAGTGTCACCTGGTTTTCTCTTACAACTAATGTCTTTTTTATCACATATATGACACACTGGTCTTGGCCTACGGCTTTACTCGCCTGGTCAAATGGGAATATCTAAGACTAATATAAGATAAGGCCAGTTGTGGCACAGCTGGTGCAAAAGTGCGACTGCAAACGAGAGGTTATGTATTCGATTCCCACTGAAAGTAACGAAGTATTTAATGTTTTTATTTCCTCGCTGTATATATTTACAATTTCGTTTTCGTCTGGTAGCAAGATAAAATATGGCATTGGGGTCCGCCGCTAAACACGCAAAGTCTGAAAAAAAAAAGTCTAGTCTAAGTCTATAAAAAAAGGGTGTTATATTGGGATGAGAGTGTTTTAACACTTGGCTCCCACTGCTTACCCTGTTATGCAAGGAAACGCGTAAAACCGTTATCAAATATCCTATTAAGAATACATAAATCGTATTCTTAGAATGTAAATTATCTAACTCAATATCTCTGTAATAATCTATGGTGAATTCCTACATTCTAAATCATGTTCATACTAAACGGCGGAACTCAACGCCGCGCTTTGTCACATTACCAGAGTGAAAAAAATACCCTCAAATCTACATATATTTAATCCCATAAACCACCTTGAAACTTCAAGGTGGCTGTAAAATAAAATGAATAATGTATGTAGTTCATAAGAGAACGACGTTGGTGACAAACAAACTGAATGGTTTCCTCTCTAAAAACGGTCCGGCAACTACTAAAGTCAACAAGGAAATTATCTCAAATGACCACCACGTCAACTTGCCTAACTGGATTAGATGATTATATTTATATGGGTTTTTTGTGGGAATACCATATATCTATGTTTAGATTATAATAATATATATATACTGTAGTTATACTCTTAAGTCTCTCCGTTCTTCAGTTTATATCAAATAAAGTTAAGGTTGATTGAAGTAATTTTAAAACTTATAATAATATAAAAATTAAAAAAGAAAAAGTCATATTATGTTTTTTTTAACTTTATGCTTTATCCCGCAAAAAGCAAGGTAGGCAGAGGGAACCTAATGTTAAGACTCTCCGTTCTCCACGTACTGTCCAATTTTGCGTGACATAGCGTGTTCAGGTGGAAGCCATAATCAAACACGAATGTCGTGCCTTATCTTTTTACCAGAGCAAGAAAGAAAATAATTTCTTCCTCTCAGTGGAAATCGAATTTGCAACCGTCGCGTTTCCATACATTATGGTGTTGCCTTATTATGTGTTTATAGATATATTTTTATTTAATCTTTAGAACGAAAAACAAGTAGGTATTAACAAAAGCTTCTTTTTTAAATACAATTAAATGACGATAATATTTAATGAGTTGGCAATGTTTCTACTAGTCAAAGCATAATATATACGAGTATTTTTTATATACATATTATTAATAAAAATATGTACAAACAAAACAATCCATAATAATATTTATAGCAAAAATACGGTCCTTGATGTACTTCCATAAGAAACATAGAGTCACTTTAATAATCAAAATACAAACTAAATTATCAAATTGTACAAAACAATTGAGTCTTGGCGCAGTGGCACAAACGTGTAAATGTAAACTTGACAAGTTCGATTCCCACCCGAAAAAAATAAATATTTAATATTTTCCGCTTAGATCTAGCACCGAGGTAATCGCAGCGTTGAGTTACCTCTCAAGTCGCAACTCCAGAATTCGACGGAAAGGGGGGAACGGAAATGGAACACTAGGTTCCAGGTTCCCTCTATCATCCTCCTATACACGGGGTACAGCAACTCCTCTAATAACCCACAAACAGCGTAACCTAAAGTAGCTCTAATAGATCACGCTTACAGTCAAATAGTGCGTGTCTCATCTCATTGAGTTCCAGTTCCTCACCATTTACTTCTAAGTAGATACTCGTAGGTACCATACCAGCATTGCAATGCCGAGGAAATTGTAATATACAGTATGAAAGAACACAGGAAGTCCGCATTAAGACTACTTCGATAGATTCTTTCTATCCTATCCTATAATTATTGGCTGTAAATGGGGAAACTGCTACTTTAGTTCTTTGATGGTAGTTGATAGTAATTTATCGTTGTTTTGCTATTAGGTTTATTGGGGAATGGTTATGTTTGTATAAATGGTGGTGGAATTGTGGCTAGCGACAGAGTGGTTATGGGTTCGATTTCTACATTAGGGAGGGAATGAATCCATTTAGGTTGTGAAAACATTTGTACTGGTTGAGCTTAGTTTCATCTGAATGGTTAAAGCTTCCCTAACGTTTCCCCTCTTTGACAAGACTAATTACGGTGTTCTGTTACGCCACTCAAAACACAATGTCTGGCGGAAAGTGGAGTGCACGTCTTGACTCTAGGTTCCTTCCGTATTGCTATGTGCGGAATAAAGTGTATACAATGTTTAACGTTGTCAAATGTTAACTATACTTTTCAAGTATAAGATATCATTTTTACTGCGTTTTTGTTCTTAGAAAACATATAAAAAATTGAACGTATTTGGATTTGTAAGCGCGCCACTTGGAAACCGTCCAAGCGCTCTGAACGCTAAGACATAGGAGGATAAGATGCTTACTGGTCAGAGCGCTTGGACAGTTTTAACAGGCGCGGATTCAAATCCCGCTACGTTTAAATTTAGTTTATAGTTTCAACAAAAAGTATAAAATTTATTAATTATAGTATTTATTCTGGTCTAGTCATAGTCATACTCATGGTGTTTTATGGTAGATGGAAAGAAATTAGTGATAAATCATTATTTTTATGACTTTCGGCTTACTTGAGGATTTTACTTCTTATTTTATTTCTTTCTATTACTATTTTGTTGAATGGCGGAGTTCTTTAAAGTCTAACCTATTAATTAAATTGGATAAAATTTAACCTATATGACGATAAAACTTAATTGTTATTTATTTATTTTATAAACACTTTATTGCACAAATAAAATACAATTGTTATTATTAAAGAAATCTTTTTTTTAATATGAACAATCTTGTAACTGTAATTGGAATTTACATTTATTTGTGCTTTTTCCAACATAAGAACATAAATTTACAATTAGTTAACTTACTTAAGAGTTTTTAATTTTAAAATACATTTTATAAGTATCCTACGTTTATAACTTTACTAGCGACCCCCTTGCGG